>OX418222.1:5311234-5368734 GCA_948455865.1 Conomelus anceps | reverse complement strand
TGGTCTCTACTAGTATTTGAAGGATAATACATTTTGAATTCAGAATTCATCGAATTACATTCATTCAACAATTAAATGTTCATATAAATAATTTTTGTATAAATACACTATACAATATTTTTTTGACATACTTGTACATATTCACCACTTTACCGGATATTGAATCTGTTTACAAAAAGAAAAGCTGACTTTCATTACCACATCCCTTTTCAGT
The DNA here is from genome assembly GCA_948455865.1 of Conomelus anceps. Lineage (NCBI taxonomy): Eukaryota > Metazoa > Arthropoda > Insecta > Hemiptera > Delphacidae > Conomelus > Conomelus anceps. The sequence goes on along the minus strand of OX418222.1, from coordinate 5,368,520 downwards.
GCAGTAATAGATTTTTCGTCATACTTGTAGGTTATGGACAGTTTACCAGTCAAGCAATCAATGTGGTAAACAGCTGTTTACAGAAATCAAAAACAGCTGATGTAATTTGATGATTATTACTGTACACTGTGTGGTAAAAATCATCAAATGATTATTACTGCACTCTATGGGTGGTTGTGGCTACCACTTCACTGAAAAACCATTGGTCGAAAGCTAGATCAGCTGATCTAGAACCATTATTGCCACATTTCACCTTGAGTTAGTGTGTTGAGGTTATGTTTGTATAACAATGATTTATAGTTTCTTATTTCAACTTATCTGCTATTTTAGACTTGTATAATGAAAAATATCATACGTAACTCGTCCGGGAAGATGTTTACCATACTCGTATGATAATACCGCACTCGACTTTGTCTCGTGCATTAACTTATCAGACTCGTATGTTAAACACCATTTCCCACACTTGTAACGTAATATACTATTATGCAATGATTTTATTTTGACCCTTATTAAGGCATGAGTTAGATGTAAGTTATAACACGAGCAAATGCGAGTGTTATAAATATCTCACAAGTGCTTTAATGGCCAAATAAAATCGTTGCATACACTATTCTATCTACGACCACTAGTATACATTTAATTAAAACTATTTCATTTTACCTGTGACTGTCAGAGATACCTATAACCTCTCATCTCAAATACGAGAAGTTATAGTAGATTGTTAGGTTAGCAGCTTAGTTAGCAATTTGATCAAATCAGCTGATAGTTTCACAATATTGAATTACGATATTGATTCCATCAAAAATGCTTCTGATTGGTCCAGAACCTGTGTTATAATGTAGAACCTGTACTATAATGAGCTCTTTATACAACGAGTTTCAAAAAGCATTTCGAAAAGACAGCTGTTTTGGCATCAATTGTGAAACTGTAATGTATACATTATGACATGGTCATAGATAAACTACTATTACCGCATTCTAGCTGTTAGAGAATTTGGAAAACAGCTGATCTCAGAAGTATTTTTAGTATTCTACTGCTGTGATTGATTTTGAGGTTATGTTTGATGATGCTTGCTGTAGTAGCTCAAAGTTTAGGCCTATTTTTTTTATTTTATTTTAGACTAGTATGATGAAAAATATCATACATAATTCGTCCGGGAAGATGTTTACTGTATTCGTATGATAATACCACACTCTACTTCGTCTTGTGCGTTAACTCATTATACTCATACATCCCTTTCAGTCACCATGTCCTCTAGAGAGGACAATGTATTTCTACTGGTTTTACAAACTATACTCATGCTTAATCACTGCCAGCTGCAGTGAATACTCTCAAGGACATATTATGGAACGTAGTACCAACCTTACATACTCTATTATGATAGTTTTATTTTAGAAAAGAATGATTAAAAATGTCCAATTTGGTTCATCATGAAATTGTCAAACATCAATTTGTATTTTTTTTCCCCCATCAACATATTGATATTTAGGGTGCTATTATATTTTTTTATGATGAAGAACTACTTGTAGAAAAATAATAAATTATAATTTTGCAGTTGGCAGCATGATAGACAGCTGTGCTGTAGAAGGATTTGAATGAGCGTCCTCTGCAGAGGACACTGTGACTGACAGCGCACTATATTTGTATGTTAGCTCATAGCTGTCAAAACGGCCAGTCAGTTAGTTTTCACACGCACGGCCTGTTTCCTTCTCATGAAAAATGTCAAATTTTAATTTTAAAAAGGAATATGAGCACTTAAGTGCAGACCAAATATTGTCCATGATCGAAAATGGTAGGCGAAGCATTAATTTTGGCAGGGAAGGTTGTCTCGAAAAAAAGAGGGAGGCCGTCCACTTCAGCTGATCCACCTGCTCATCCAAAAAGGCAGGCTGTTGTCAAACCATTGGAAGAATTTCGGTTTGATAACATAGGGCATCTTCCTGTGTTTGGAAACACGAAAAATGGGGGGCGGTGCAAAAACGGAAAATGTACAGGAAAGCCATACATAATTTGCTTGAAATGTAATGTGAACCTCTGCGTTGCCAGGGAGAAGAACTGCTTTGCAGATTTCCACCAGAAATAATAATCAATCTACTTTAGAATTAGTGATGTTAGTATATAAATGATTATTTTTCGAATTATTTGTACCATATTTAAATTATGTGTACCGTATTTTAATATGAATAAAATTAATGTTTGAGATGACTTCAATTTTTGTTAGATTATAAGTATGTCAATAAAATTATGTTTGCAGTGAATTTCGGCTATGTAATCACTTTGAAAATGTCTTTAGTACTTACTAGAATAAAAGCCCTCTTAGTAATGTAAGAAATATGTAAGAAATGACGTTTATTGAGGAAGAAATTGATAAGAAAAAGATAAGAAAAGTAAACAAATAAGGTGATTAGATGGTCGCAACGCTACGATTTTCATAATATGCTGCCAGTCACAGCGTCCTCTACAGAGGACGATCCATATCTCGAAAATGGATAATCCTATCAAAAAAAATTTTTCATGAAAAATCATAGAAAAAATCACTTTTTTCTGATGGAAGATGAAAAAGCGTGACTGAAAGGGGATTGCTGTTATACATCGTTGGATTCATAGAAATAAGTTCCATAACTTCTATTTGAAGCAATTTTCTGAAAAATGGCATACAAAAATGTCCCCCTAAATAATAAAAAATCTAGTTGATAGAATTCTCTTTTGGAGATATTTAAATTTTTATTGAAAAACTATCAGGTTTACCGGCAAAGTGAACAGAACATTTATTGCAGAACATTACATGACTGATATTATGGAAGAAGAATCAACTCTGTTCGATGGTCAGTTACAGAGATATCGAATTTCCAATAATAAGAAAAATTTCAACTTGAGGGGGAATTTGGGGGAAAAGCCAAGGGGAAAGTCATTTTTGGGGACTTTTCGGAAAATGTGCTTTTAAACGTTTAATATTAATTTGTATATATATTCTGGCTTGTCTCTAATTTGTTCTGACAATAATTCTTTATTGGATTGGGCTGGATAGCCAAGCGCCATGCAATACACAGTGCTGTAGGGTTCGGCGACGCGGTGTTCGCTACTATTTCATCACTCACTATGACGCCATAACTTGAACTATAACAATCAATAGACACATAATTTTAAAGCTTATTAAATTATCTATAAGTTTTGTAAGGAACAAAACAACCAATACCGCAATACTAAAAAAAAAGATCAGTTGAAGTTGATTTTTGTAGTTCGTGGTGACATTTTTTTCTATAAACTAAATTTTTACTGAAAAACTAGGCTATCTACATAGAAAATGTAAATAACATATTTTGTAGAGAGTAGTTTCAAGTATTAAATGAGATGAGAATCACAACGATACCTTGATTAGTTTCCGAGTTATGAGCCTTTAACTGAAGTACTGATCATGCAATGTTGAGATCGGGGTGGAGGGGAAGCAAGCGGATTGGAGGTCGGGACTTTGGTTTTTTCGAGTAAGTACTATGTATACTAACATCCTGCAAAAATCCAGCTTTCCCCTAATTTGTTACGACAATGGCCATTTTTTGCATTCATTGCCTGGGCTACTTGGTGAGTCACAATAGTAGCTTATTCGAACAAAAACCTAGTTATATTGGTAGGAAATTTTACAACAAGCTACCGCAGTTTTTGAAGAGTCTTGAAAATATAGAAATATTTAAAAAACAATTGAAAAAATATTTAGTTAATAAAGCTTTTTATAGTGTACAAGAGTTCCTTTCACATCAAAATTAAGCCTCACCTCAACTAATTGAAGTAATTATGGTATCTAGTGTATAATATTGTTGATCTGACTTGTCTTATACTCCTTAACTTGAGTCTCCAAGACGTAATCTACAAAAAAAAAAATCGGCTGACGAGATAGCGAGCTTTAAAAATTCCCAACTCGTTACAATACATAAGTATGCACTCGAAAACAAACCGTTGACCACAATAGAACAGAAGTCAGTAATAATTTACAAAATAGAAAATCTAATTCATATCATACAGGACTCTCAATCATATTTGCCGAACAAAGAATCAAGCAGATCCAAAGCCACCAAAACATGCAATCAGATAGATTCAGCACTCCATCTAGAAGCTATGTCAAATAACAAGGACATTATTATACTTTTTGACACTGGCTCAAATGTCTCATTAGCCAGAAAAAACTTGGTACAAGCGAGTGACATAATAGAGAATCCTAACATAATTCTGTATGCCACAAATCAAAAGAAAATTCCTTTTTTGGAATTGCAGAAGTAAAATTTTCAATACAAGAAAAACAGTTTTCACAATTAATTATGCTACATAATACAGGATTTATCAACAGACATTTTATTAGGAAACAAGTTTTTGGAAGAACATAATGTTCTCATCGATTCCTTTTCTAAGAAAATTGTTGTTAATAAAGATCTAACGATTCCCATGCGAACAGATACGAAGAAAAAGCTAAGTCAGTCAGAAAAAACAATTTTCGCGGCGTATTCAGTCTATACGGAAAACGACATTCGAATACATCCGTCCGAATTGTATAATATTCCGTTGTCATTGCCTGAATTTTCAGCAGAGAAAGATTTTAAATTTTTCAATCCTCAGCATGAAATAATGTACAAATACAGCGAACTTAGTTTTCAAATAAAAAACATTGCAACGTGTGATTATCAAATTAGCATTTACAACAACTCGAATAATAAAACATTACATTTCCCACGTGGACAATCACTAGGCACATTTAGCGAGATAGCTTATGCAGCATGATCTTCGCCTACTGTAAATCAAACTACACTACCAAATATGAATAACAATGAACTTCAATCTATTTGGTTACCAACTGATTTAATCATAAAATCACTTGAAATTGCCTCTTTCTCAGTCCAAAACATTTGGAATGTGCAGGAAAATGTCAGCTTGAATTTCAGGCCAAATGAACTGTATCTCAATAAAACGAAAGTAAATTTTGCAGTACAGGAAGTAACGAAATCTGAAATAAAATTTATAGCCTACAATTTTTCACCAACAACGATCTTTTTAAAAATCAGAGCTTGCATTGGATACATAAAAACCCCAAACTCAAAAATTATAAATAATAATATTACATATAATGATAGACAACCCGTTCATTATACAGAGTCTCATGAAAAATCAGTACAGAACATTAATGAACAAACCAAGGAAAAAAAATCTAGACATAATAATACATGATACAAAAAAATTGAGGTAAACCAAAACTTAGAGGAAACAGATTACAAAAATTTTGGAAAATTAATTACTCAATACTCAGATGTATTTTCAAGATAAGTATATGATATTCCCGTGTCAACTTCTGAGCCAGTAACCATCAACCTCATGGATAATACTCCCATATTTTCGCCACCATACAAACTAGCTGCTAAAGAAAGAGAAGAAATGGATGAAATCCTTAAAGGGCTTCTAAAAGCAAACGTCATCGAAGAAACAAAATCAAATTATGCCGCACCCGCATTTATAGTGCATAATAAAAATAATACCACTCGACTTGTAGTAAATTATAAAAGACTCAACAATAAAATTTTAAAAGACAGGTACCCTCTTCCAAACCCCTCTACAATACTAGAAGCCTTAAGTTCAGCAAAATACCTCTCTACTCTAGATTTGACTTCAGCCTTTTATTCCATGAGGATAGCTGGAAATTCAAAACACCTAACAGCCTTTAATACACCCCTAGGATTATTTTGATTCAAATGCGCACCTATGGGATTAAATTTATCAGCAAACTCATTTATGAGAGGAATGACGCACCTATTTTCAGATATTTTGTACAAATCAGTCCTTATTTACATCGACGATATTTATATAATGTCTTCTACACTTGATGAACACAAAAAAATCTAGAAGAAGTATTTAAAAGACTGAGGGCAGCAAATCTCAAATTAAACCCCGAAAAATCAAAAATTTGCTTTAAATCATTAAAAATTCTAGGCCACTTAGTATCAGACCAAGGAATTTCGCCACTCCCTGAAAATGTAGAATCCATACAAAAAATGCCTAAACCTACCAACATAACAGAAGTAAGACGATTCCTAGGAGCTACATCATTTAACAGGAAATTTATACCCTGCTTCTCAAAAAGAGCATATCCTCTTACACAATTAACCCACAAAGATGTCAAATTTGAATGGCATGAAAGCCATCAAAAGGCTTTTGATGAATTGAAAAATTGTTTAATGACACAACCAATATTAGCACACTATTGTGATCACAAAGAAACATACATCATTACAGACGCATGTTCCATATAGGCATAGCGGCCTGTTTAGCACAAAAAGATACGGATGGTATCATATAAAACCAATAGCTTTTATGTATCTCGCAAACTGACTAATAATGAGCAAGACTGGCCTGCCACTCACTTGGAAATGCTCGCAGTGACTTACAGTGTAAATCATTTTCGGTCTTTAATCATTAACAAACATTTCCAAGTGATAACTGATCATGCAAGCCTTCAATACTACAAAAGTATTCGAGAACCAAATTCACGCTTAGCGTCGAAGTTAGCAGCGAAATTGGTGCAATATGACTTTGAAATAATATATAAGCCGGGAAAATCATTACAATTAGTTGACGCCCTCTCCACAGCGCCTATAGAAAAAACGATTGAAAAAGAATGGCAAAATATAAACAATATTGATACAGTAAAGGTAGACTATTAGGGAAGAAGTTAGTCCTAGGGCTCTTCCAGCTGATCAGAGAGGCCTCCTTCATTGTTTTCTTAACACAGTAAGACCTTACTCACCACCTCTCAATGAACATTTCAAATTTAAACCTTCCACGACTATTAGGGTAGAAGCTAGGGTTTTTATTTTATTATTAGCCACCTCCTACTGAGAATACATTTCAAATTTCTAGCTGCATTGGTTAACAGATATCATCAACCCGGCATAATTACATTTCATCATACCCAGTCATATGTTTCCTATATACTGCAAGGCTCCCACTGAACGGTATCCTACATGCAAAATTTTTGCGTTTCAGACAGCATGAATAACGCCGCTAAGGGGCCTGCCATATGATTAAAAACTGTTGACTTCTATCAGCTGTTCCTTTAAGCTGTTTGGCCGGCAAGTTCAGTAGGTTAGGTGAATGATGATTTGCAAAACACACAAACAGCTTGTCCATCAAAACAGCGTGTACAGCAGATCGAAAAATTTCAAATTATTTTCCATATGATTAAAAGATCCCAGTAAGCTAGCTAGCCATGTACCCGTGCTTTGCATGGGCAAAACTTTAACCCCCTAAAATTGCGAATTTTGAAAAATCCTTTCTTATTGCACGGTGAAATCCTATAAGGATTGTTCATACGAAATTTCAAGTTCATGAGCCTAGAAGTTTTGGCTCTGTGTTGATGAGGGAGTCAGGGTATCATCCTTTTATAGATAGAGATGAGACAGGAATTGAGTAACCTGCAACAGAGTCAAATCATATGTGTTGGGGATATGAATATAAACACACAAGATCACAACCCGCATCCACAATTACAGGATTATTTGAACTTTTCCAGTGAATATGGGTTCAAACACTGCATCAAGAAAGCTACAAAAGAATTACTGGGGAGACATCTTCCCGTATAGATCATATTATGATTAATTTTGAAAAGCAAGTATTACCTATAGTTTACGAATCCAGTACCACAGATCACTTCAGCATAAATCTTGGGTTTGAAAGAAATTTCTAGTACAAATGTAAACAATGACCACAGCACTCTCTGGAAATCTATAGATTTAATTGGATTGATGCGGCAACTTTCAATGGAAGACTGGGAAGAGGTATTAAATGCTCAAGACACCAATGTATCCCGTGAGAAGTTTATGGTCATTTTCAAAGGGTATATTGAAGAAAATACCAATTACTACCACCAACGAAAACGTCTAAAGCCTATCAAGCCATGGATAACAAGAGGACTAGTCTCAGCTATAAGGAAAATGGATCTGCTTAACAGAAGAAGGAAGAAGCACCCTAATGACACTGCACTTGCTCAATACTACAGACAATACTGCAACACACTATCAGCAGTAATAAAAAATACAAGAGAAGTTTTTATAAAACAAAATTAAATGAAGCGCAGAACAATATGAGAAGAACTTGGCAGCTGATAAAGGAGGCAACTGATGCAGTTAGCAGGAGAGAAGACACATTAACAAAGATCATAGTGGATAACAACATTGTAACAATGGAAGATAATCACGAAATCGTCCTTGAAAAAACTTATGAGCATTTTACTAATATTAGAGCGAATTTGGCCAGTAATATCACAAAAAAGTAGAAAGATCACTTCACACTATAGTAAATGAATACAAACCAACTAAAATTTCGCCTTTTTCAATGTTTTTTTCCGCCAGTTACGGAGCAGGAAGTACTGGACACTATCAATACTCTCCAAAGTGATAGTTCCCCAGGGCTTGATGATGTCGACAACAAAACTCTAAAAGCAGTAAAAGATTATATTGCAAAACCACTGGCTGACATATTCAATAAGAGTCTTTCAAATGGCATCTTTCCCAATTTAATGAAAGAGATTTGTATAAGACCTTTACAGAAAGGAGACGATAAAGTTGATCTCAATAACTACATGCCTATAGCATTAGTCAGTAATATATCCAAGATACTCAAACAATTAGTCAGTAAACGTTTAGTAAGTTACCTTGAAAGTAAAAATCTTTTGTTGCCTAATCAGTTAGGCTTCCGGCAGAACAGAAGTACAGATAATGCTATTTTCGAGTTGACAAGGTCTGTAATTGATGGTTTGGACAGAAAATGTCTTGCAGTATTTTTATATCTGGCAAAGGCATTTGATATGGTATCACATGCCATTCTTCTAAAAAATCTTCAGGCTATTGGTGTGAGAGGTGTAGTGTTCGAGTGGTTCAAGTCCTACCTGGAAAATCGTATACAGAGAGTGAGGATAGGGAAAAAATTGAGTTCAGAAGATGGCCTACCAATAAATTTTGGAGTACCACAAGGAACAGTACTTGGACCCATTTTGTATCTCATCTTTGCCAATGATTTATGCTCAATGGATGTCAATGGCAAGGTTATTGCGTTTGCAGATGATACTACTATAATATCCCAAGGCACCAACTGGGATGATGTCTTCAATGCAGCAGAATTGGGAATGAAAAAAAATTACATCTTGGCTCCACAACAACATTCTGACTCTCAATGTTTCAAAGACAAAATTTATAGTGCTTTCACTGACAGTTTTCAAAATAACTTATAGAAATACAATCAAACTCCACCACTGTGAAATTAATAGTATAAACTGTAATTATTGTCCTTCAATTGAACGCACAGATAATTTAAAATATTTAGGAGTTATAATAGATGACTTACTTCGTTGGGACAAACAAATCTCACATCAGGTAGCTAAACTCAGAAAATTAATCTATACATTTATCCTATTAAAACAGTTATTTACAATAGAAATGTTGAGATGTGTATTCTATGCATTGTTTGAGTCCATAATAAGGTATGGCATATTGGCCTGGGGAGCAACAAATTTTTGTCACATCAATCCACTTTTCAAGGTTCAAAAGCTCATTCTGAGGATAATAGGTTTCAAGCACCCTCTTAATCCATCAGTACTTTTATACTCAGAGCACGGCATCCTAAGCATCAGACAAATCTACTTACTCAGAGTTCTTACATTCATCAAGAAAAACCCACAATTCTTCACCAACTTGGACCACCCACATGGTACACGCAGAAGAAACATAGACTTTTCAATTCCTAGGATGACAACATCATTTGCTCAGAGATCAGTCACATATTTAGGACCAAGAATTTTCAATAAACTACCAATAGACATCAAAGAAATGATTCCAGTTAATACATTTAAAAGGAAAACAAAACTTTCGTTGTTGGATAATGGAATTAATCGGAGCAAACAATTAATGTCATAAATTGTTTTTCTGTAGCCTACAAAAAAGTCTGAATAATCTGGACTAATTTATCTAAATTACTAACTAGTAGCATGTAGTCTAAAAATATTATTATTAATTGTTATATTTCTCAATTTAATATTCAATAAAGTAGTAACATGTAACTTTGTAAAACTAACCTAATATTTTTTTGCATGTTCTAATACATTATAAAGAAATAGACAAAATAGTGGAATCCTGACACATATTTATATAGTGGGAACCACAAAATTCAGAACTGCAATACTTTAGATTTAAGACTTTAATTTATTTTCTGAAATGTTAATTTTTTTAAATTTATTGTAAATAAACTCCTCTGGTAGTGCTGTACTCACAACCAGAGAAATTATTATTATTAAATAACAAATATCCAAGTATCAAGTGAAAAATAAATATGAAACTACATGATCAAATTGTTGGTAATTGTAATACCCTTGGAATATTTCCATCATTACCATTGTTAATCTGCACACAACTCTTTTTTAACTTGTACCAATGGTAGAATGATTTTTGAAATTTGTCTTTCAAATATCAGAATAAAACTACCAATCTATATATATAAAAATGAATGTCTGTCTGTATGTATGTTCCCTATAGACTTCGAAACTACTTGACAGATTGGAATGAAACTTTGGGAATATGTTGTGTGAATATTGGGGATGGTTTCTGACCATAAATTATAATAGGGGGGCTAATAATAATATTATTAATTAATTCATTTTACAGACCTAACCTACTGAACTTGCCGGCCAAACAGCTTAAAGGAACAGCTGATAGAAGCCAACAGTTTTTAATCATATGGCAGGCCCCTTAGCGGCGTTATTTACACTGTATGGAACGCAAAGACTGTGCATATAGGATACCGTTCAGTCGGAGCCTTGCAATATGTAGGAAACATATGACTGGGTATGATGAAATGTAATTATGCCGGGTTGTTGACATCTGGAAACCAATGCAGCTAGAAATTTGAAATGCAGTCTCAGAGGGAGGTGGCGAATAATAAAATCAAAAACCTAGCTTCTACCCTAATAGTCGTAGGAGGTTCAAATTTGAAATGTTCATTGAGAGGTTGTGAGTAAGGTCTTACTGTGTAAGAAAACAACGAAGGACGGAAGGAGGCCTCTCTGATCAGCTGGAAGAGCCCTAGGACTAACTTCTTCCCTAATAGGCCTAGAAGGTTGAAATTTGAAATGTAACCTCAGTGGGAGGTGGCAAATAATAAAATCAAGAATTTTTTATGAGAACGCAGCAACGCGCGTCGGGCCGGCTAGTACATCATAAAGTACTAACATTCATACAAATAAATATCTAATGCAACATCGTCCATGTTGGGGAAGTGATAGCTGTAGCAGGTATCTGTTCAATCAGATTAGATGAGCAACGCTATCCTGAGCTCTCTCTTTGAGGGTGGCCAATTGGATTGGCTAGCAAAAAAGACTCGGTTTTCTGCTGTAAATTCATTTCCCGGTGCTTCGGAGCCCACCTAGAACTGTGTGTCCTACTCATTAATCACCATCATCCATGGCTTCATTCATTCAATATTATGATAAATGTTTCTCTGCTAGAAGACCACTTCCCAGTGGCTCGGAACCCACCTAAAACTGCGTGTTCAAGTCATCAATCACCATCATCCAATTCATTACCCACGTACAGGTCTCAGACCTATGTGGGCTTCATCCTCAAAAATTATTTTTGTAACATATTCTATCTTTGAATAAATCAGAATAAAAATCCTTTATCACTGTATAATAATCTATATCATTTCTAAATAACTATTAAATACATTAATTTTATTTAATCGAGTCACTATCTCATATTTTATTATTAGTATATACATCACAGAGAAAATTTAAAACTGAAATACAGTGGTTTACTTTAATAGTTTTAGTGAAATTTTCTCAGTTTTTACACTTTTCAACTGTACTTCTCACTTTAAACATTTTTCCTACAACTGTTTATAAAGTAGTTCTTTGTGCACTGAAACTGGTTGTAAAATACCTCTTTACTGCTTGCCGAGCGATAAAGTACTTTACCACTCGCTAGCTGTTTTTTATGTCTCCTGAGTCCTCTCTGTAAGGGTGGCCAATTGGATTGGCTAGCAAAAAATACTCGGTTCTCTGCACTTTAAAAACATTGGTGGATCACAAAATCCGTGAAATACTCATAACTTCATCCTAATAAAAATGGCGCATGCTAACCAAATCCGCGCACGCTAAAATCTGTGATGTTACAAACGGCAAGCTTTTATTGTGTTGGAATCCAGAACTGCAGTTGTAGGAAAAATGTTGTATGTAATTCACATGTCAAGCTTCTTCATCGCTCTCAGAAAATTACTGTGCTCCACTTTGCATCATGCAGTAACTGTTTTGACTGAGCGATAAAGTCGCGCTTTGTGCACTTAATACATAAATAACTATCATTTTACCACTTAAATTTTCTTCAGATTCCAGTAAAATTTGCACAAAATTTTTCACAGTTTTCCAAACCATTTTCTACTTGTTCCAGGAAATCTCCTACATCCTTTTCAATTTTCTTCAGTTTTGAGTGAAATTTTTACAATTATTTTCACACTTTTTCGCCATTTAGATCGTTTTCTGGTTTTTGTTCCAGAAACATTTCCTTGTCCCCCTTGAATTTTCTTCAGTTCTCTGTGGAATTTTCACAAAGTTTTACACACTTTTCAACTATCCAGATCGTCTTCCACACCTTGTTCAAGAAACGTTTCTTCTTCTTCTTGTAGAACTTGTATCTCAGACTTGTTCATGAAGTAGTAACTGGGCTGTCGACCTTTCTGTAAAAAATAAAGGAAAAGATTTAAAATCAATTTTCATTTCCTCGGTCATTCAGTAGCTATTGATTGAATAGCGACCCTAAGGCTTGTTTCACTCATACCTGGCAGTCAGGTAACCGATGTTGTTTACCCAGCTCAGCTAGAGGAACATTTTTTTGAGGATGAAGCCCACATACGTATTTAAAACTGTGAGTGGGTAATGAATTGGATGATGGTGATTGATCATACATGATCGATTGTTACCTCCACATACATAATACACCCTTGATAGGGTGTTCAAGATCCAAAAAAAAAAGCGGTTAGGTATATGGAAAGGGTAAATAGATTAGATTCATGTAGGCCGTTGTTAAAGAGACTTGGTCTCCCAATTGTACCCTCCTTATATGTGTATGAAGCTACTTTATATTTGAAGTAAGTGATATCAACCAAAATCTTGACATACACAATTATAGGCTAATACAAGAAGCCGAGGACATTTTCACTAGGTGATAATTACAATAGTAGCTTATTTAAACAAAAACCTAGTTATATTGGTAGGAAACTCTATAACAAGCAGTGTTTAAAGAGTCTTGAAAATATAGAAATATTTGAAAAAACAATTGAAAAAATATTTAGTTAATAAAGCTTTTTATAGTGTACAAGAGTTCCTTTCACATCAAAATTAACCCTCACCTCAACTAATTGATATACAGTAATCATGGTAACTAGTGTATAAAATTGTATAATTGTTGATCTGACTTGTCTTATACTCCTTAACTGGAGTCTCCAAGACGTAATATACAAGAAAAACATGCATGATACATACATTACATTGCATTGTATGGTGAGCTTCACACTTACCGGATTTTTGAAATCATATGATACAATGTCTGGGTAAACAACAGCGGTTACCCGACTGTGGGGGTTGTGTGAAACAAGCCTTAGGGCCGCTACTGAATGAACCAAAAGACTGAGAAACCGGACAAGTTGTTGTAGTGAACGCATTTACTTTTTTTTTTAAATTCATTGATGTTTCATTTACTTACCAAATCTTTGACAGTTCTTTGAGCTCCAGCGGTGATAAGAGCTCTACTCAAAACTTCAACCTTGTCCACACCCATGGCATAGTGTAGAGGTGTTCTCATCAACTGTAAAAATCAAAAATTCCATTTTTAATAAGGTTTTTTTCCTAAATAGATGTAATGTATTGGGTATGAAATGTTTATTTTTCTTTAGAATATATCATGGCAAAGTTTCCAGTGATTCTAAATTTGACTTTGTGAGCTAATCTCAAAATTTGGAAAATGAAGCAAAGTCAAAATTTGCAAATAGAGCAGTTTTTGACTCCAATGGCCGTATTTATGGAAGTTCTTTCAGTGACTCTTGCCTTGAGGGACTCTTGCAATTCCTCTATTCTCAATGCATTCAAAGAGTCCTTCAATTCAAGGTCACTGAAGGAGCAATTAACGATTATATATATATATATATGGTATATAAAATGTTTTGTCCCATGTAAGGTGTAAAAGCCGCTTACCAGATATTCAACATCAAATATTTCTGACAAAAAAAGTTCAGTGACCTTTTTTGAAATAGGACATCTGTTTTCGAGATATCTCGATTTAATGACTTTTTCAAGATACGCTCACTTCCCGCCATTCAATAACTCAAAAACTACAGATCGGATTGAAATTATGATGACATTTTTGGAAAGACCACAACATTTTGCTAATGATACACGTATTTTTAATATGTAAACCGATCATTTAGGGTGTTTTTTAGGGGTCAAAGTACAAAAAAGTGGATTTTCCGAAATATCACTGAAATTTCAAAGCGATTTTTCACGATTTGTTTTTAGGGAGACATAATGAAAATTTTACATGAAAATCTTCCTCATTTCTCAAGCTTTAAAATGAGACTGAAATTATTTTATAAATTAGCGATTTAAAAATGCTTGAAAATTGTAAACAAAACTCACAAACCCACAAGAGTTAGTGTCTAAGGGACAATAGCTGAGAGAGTAGAAATTTGATTTCAAAATCTTGTTGTAATCAGATGTTTTTCCAAAATAAATTATCAATCACTGCTGTGGTCCCTGAGTGACCGCAGGAAGCCGTTGAAGGCAAACTAAATAAAGAAACAAGACACATTAATTGATCTACAGTAAGTACTATATTACTTATGTAGCACCTTTCCAATGTTTTGTTTTCCACTATCCCAAACTAACCTGGACCCGATAGAGGAAATCATTCTGTTTTACATTATAATAATTTTTATATTCGACCCCCAAACTCCAAAATCAATAGCGATCTCACGTGGTCTATGACGAAGCTATGTGTTAAGCTTCAAGAGTCTAAAATCTTCATTTCAAAAGCTAGTGCACAGACGGACGGACGGACAATGGCATGATTTCAATAGAGCCCTGTCTGGTCCTTGATAATTGAATAAATATTGAACTTTACTTACATTATCTCCAACATGCAGGGTCTGTGGATACCGGCTTGCAATATGGTTGACTATACCCTGATGCTGTCCCAGAACGGCTATATGCAGACTACATCGGCCATATTTGTTTTTAGCAACTGCCAGAGTGGGGCCACTACTCTGGTGATAACGGAGGATCTCCTCAGTCCTGCTCGTCTCGCCCGCCCTTATAGCACGGTGTAGGAGGTCCCTACGTTCCTAGAAAGTTAAAAAAACTATGAACATTGTTTAAAAAGATTTTCACAAGAATATATTCAATAATCACTATTTCAAACTCAAAAAAGGATTGAAAAAAAGACCATAGCACAGGAACCCACAACTTCTCTATTTTCAGAAAAGTAACTCATACCGATGTAATCATACCTCATCACTCAAAGAAAGAACAGCTGATTTTCATTACCACACTGAAAAAGGATGCAATAATGAAAATCAGCTGTTCTTTCTGTAAACAGACGTTTACCACCTCGATTCAATGTTCAGTAAAGTGCTGAATATGTAAGAGTATGACAAAAATATCATTATTTGAATAAAAATAAATATAATAATAATAATAATAATAATAAATAAATGGAAATAAATAAAGTGTCAGTTTTATATTAGATTGTTCATCATGGAAAACATCATAGATTAAAAATAAGTAGGTGTTTAACAGACATTGGATACTTCTATAGTCTGCACAAACCTCAAACAGTGGAATCGACTGCAGAAAAGCTAGAGCATTGCGTTGTCCCCTGGCGGCGGCCACCTCAACTATTTTCTTGTGGTCATCTTCAGCATCCAGTATATGGTTATAACCTTCTAGGAGAAGCTCTTCCAGTCTGTCAGTCTCACCTATTCAAAATAATACATGATTTGATGTGAAAAATACCAGATAGATGTTATTTTTAATCCAGGTTTTATATTCTATCCGTATGTAAAAATTGCTATTGTAGAATTAGCTTTTTGAGTCATGTTGGAAACATTTGGAACTTTGTAGTTGTTCTTCAATGCTTGTTTGCAGACTGTCTGCATCAGGAAGTGAACCGTAGCAGCTATCTGTTTGAACAGATTAGATAAGCAACGAACTACCAGGCCCTCTCTGTAAGGGTTAATTAATTGTAAGAATGACCCCAATGGCCAAGACTTCGCCTCTTTGCGTAATTCATCTCTCAGATCCAAGCTCTAATTTCTTCTTTTTTTAAAAAAACAATCACATCAATAATTTCTGCTGTACAGTACCTTCAATATATATCAGTTGTATTTATAATCTTTTCTATTCAAACTATTCAACCATTAACTTTTCAAAAATCACTGTACATCACTTGAACTATGGGATCTGAGAGTTGCTAATATTAATCATACTTTTATCATTCATATACATTGTAAATTCACACAAATAAAGTCATCTGAATCTGAATCTGAGGGTGACTGATTGGATTGGCCAGGAAAAAGTACTCTGTTCTTTGCTGTAGAATCACTCTCAACAGTGGTTTGGAACCCACCTGAAATTGTAGGTCCACCGTGTTTTCAATAACATGGCTCAAGTGGTGAAGTGGGACAACCTGTAAGGGTCTCCCCACCTATAAAAGCCATACACATTTATTTTTTTGCAGAGTGACTGGTGTTTGATTTGGGGGTAGTGTTTGGACAGTAGTAGGAAAAGTTGGTATGGTGGGGGGAGTAGGAGTGATGAGGGTGTTTTTGGGGGGTTTGTGATGATGTTGAGGATGGTATGAGATTCAAAATTGAGTTGGTTGTTTACACAACCTTAACCTACGATCACTCACAGTACAGAAAGTTCTACAAGGACTTGCACCATTAGATTGAATCTAACATTTGATATTGGCCATAACATTTTAGTTGTCATAGTTTAAAATTGCAACTGGAAAAATTAAAATGAGCTCTCAACTTCTTTATTGATATGAATCAAGACAAAGCAAGTGTCTAGATTGTTCTAGGAGAGTGTCTCTGAGTATAAACAGTTATGTGATCACTAGCACTGTTTGATTGAATCCAACATTATAGAAATCAACAGGAATGACAAGTTACAGTGTTACACAATCATTTGTGTTGTCAGATTCAATCTAACAATTGCAGACTTCCCTTGATCCAGGTGACCTTTCCCCACCACACAGAATCAAAGTGATTAGAGTGGTCAAAATACCAGAGACATCATATCTAGGAGACCAATCACATGCAACAAAAATATGAGAAATTTCCTCAACAAGAACTAAAAATGTTAGATTCAATGTTTAGATTGAATTTAATGCAAGCAATTGCAGGTTAAGGCCATGTTTAGAATAAGTTATTTGATTTAAGCAGAAGAAAGAGAACTGGAAGAGAAAGACAAGAAAATGAAATAGTTGTTTTATCTCACCTTTGGCAGCCAATGACACCACATATCGATCAATGGCTGTAACATTGTCAACAATGTCAACCTGTTGTGCAACATCTCTAGCTGTGCGATACAGTTCATCACGCAATGCAACGTTGCAGTCAACTTCTTGCAACAGTTGCAACATTCCGTTGCGACCATGCGCTCGTGTTGCAGCAAAATGCAACATGGTTTGGCCGTGTTCGTCCTGCAAACATAACCTCAAATTTTTAAAAGGCACTTGAGACTCGAATTTTAAATTTACGGTTGAAGCCGGGCTCTGGGGAGTGACCCAAAATTTATTTATTTATTTTAACAAATTTACAACGAATGTGAAGGCGCAACAGACTCAAGTCCAAAACTGCTCCCTTCACAAATTTTGAATATTTTACATTGTCCAAAACATTGAGGTTAACACAGACTAAAAATGTAAGATTTGCTAAAAACCTTCACTCTAAAAATAACAAAATGAATCTTCTCACTTTATCACTATTAACTTGAAAGTTCACTTGAAACGAAACACTAAAAACATTTAAAAATAGTTTATAATATAAAATTTTTATAAAAACTTTTGACCCAAAAAATATTATTTTGCTGCTATGGTAAAAATTGGAGGGTGTATGAATCTTGAAAATGTAGGGTCCTTAAACCTCAAAGTTTGAGGGTGCTTGAAACTCAAAGTTTCAGGATTTTTGAACCTCACAATTTTAGAGTACTTGAACATCAAAGGTTGAGGGTGCTTCCCACAGAGAAAATAGTTAGTAATGTTATTACTAATTAATGTACCAAATTACATACTCCGTGGTGCTTACGCAGTGGAACATCTAGTAAATAAATAACCTTGAAGTTTCAGGGTCCTTGGACATCAAAGTTCAAGATTGCTTGCCACATGAGTAGTTATGACAAAGATAACTTTGTACATGATAGATAATATTAATTTGCACAGTGGAGTATCAAATACTTGGTTGCATAGTCACCATCAAAAAAACACATGCTCTGTTATGGTGTATGACAGATTGGAGCAGTGCGAATAACCACCATTCCACAGCATGTGCTTGATTTTGTGATGGTGATTTAAATAACATGTATTGGATGCTCCACTGAGCAAGCACCATAGCTTTTCTAAACTAAATGGAATGAAATGTCAATAATGAGAGTAGATGTCATGCTGTTCCAATTCAGATGCCAATGTCCAATTTTTCTAGATAAGATGGAGTTGAATTTCAATATTGAAAGCAGATGCCATGCCGTTCTAAATTGGATGTCGAATAATAAGACGAAATTGTCACAACCACAACTAATTGTAACAACCGAAACTAGTTTCTCAAAGTTTTAATAAATGTGGTTGTGACAATTTCGTCTTGTTATTCATTATGGATATATCACAATATCACCTTCGCCACTACAAAGAAATAAAAATTGGATGTCACTATGATGAATTGAAAAGGCAATAATAGAGGCAGATCCAGATTCTAGAATAAAATACTTGTAATGAAAGTACATGTTAATGATGGTGCTGAATGTCAATGATAGAAGCAGATTCCTGGAATCAATTGTCATTTATAAGTTCAGATGCCATGCTGTTCCATTCAAATCCAAATAATGGCATTGGATGCAAAAGTCATGATGTATTCTATCAGATGTCAATGATAGGATCAGATCCAGGGGTTAATTTCAGTGGGAACGCAAGGGAACGGCGATCCCTTACCTCCCAAGACTGCCGGAACGTAAGTGAATGCACAGTTTGCGCCAATTTGATTCCGAAGTTGTATCATCTCGCTATCTATTCAGATAATTATGCGAAATTTTGCAAATAATAATAAAGTACTGTAGGGTAGGGTGAAGCGCCTTATATTTTTTTAATTACAGTTAGTTTTGTATTGTTGTTTCCACTTTTAAAAATTAACAAATAACTGATTTTTCCAACAAAACCATTGCCTTACAATATTAGATTACAAAACCGTAGGCCTACACCTACTTAATAATCAGCAAATATAAAAACCTTAAAATTTCAATAAATTTTAAAAATAAAACAGTGTTACTACTACTAGCTACAGTTCAATGGTTTAATTTAATATTTACACTATTAAAACTTTTAATTTTTCTGTCTGTTGTCATTAAGTATTTCCTTCCTTTTTCAAGAAGTGGGTTTATTTTGAAGGTATGAAAATTGTTCTGTGAAATGTTTTTGTAAAATATAAAAATTTACAGTTCAAGCTATGAGATTAAAAGTAGATTATAAGCACTTGACTTACTAGTTTTTGAGAAAATCTTCAAAAACATCTGTTTATGTAATGATATGTATTATTAATACTGTACTGTATATAAACAAAAATGTAAAGAAGGCTTAATTTGTTTTTATTTTACCATTCATTAAATAAAGTATATTAGTTTTGGTTGTATTGTATGCTTCATACAAAATGGTTGGTGCAAATCGAAACAAGTTTATAAGAAATTTAGAGTAGGCACCAAGATGTTAATGGGGTAGGACGTGGGGGTGAGGGAATGTTCTACTAGGCCTTATTAGAAAATAGAGAGGATGGTTTATAGAGAAAAATAAGCGTTCCCACACCAAAAACTTTAGAAATTAAGCACTGATCAGATCCTCATCCATATGCTAGATCCAATGATGAAGCAGATGCAATGTTTTAAACCAAATGTAGAGCTTTTACAAATGAAATGTCAATAATGGAATTGGATGCTAATGATGAAAGCAGATGCTTTACTATTCTAAAATGGAAGAAAGCAGATGCCATGCTGTTCTGAATCAGGTGTAAATGATGCATGCAGAACCAAATACTATAGTCAGAAGCAATTGATAAAAGCAGATGCTATGCTGTTCTAAATATGATATGCTGTTGGCGGGCTGCTTAGCACAGTTGGTTGCAGCATTTCAACTTCAGCTTGCTGTCATCTAAGCAGTTGTTGGTTCGAATCCCGCTCCACCATCAGGCATTTATGTGTAATCATTCACCTCATTGCTCATGCACAAGTCTCTGACTCATGTGGGCATCATCAGCAATAAAAAAAATGAGATGTAAATTATGGGAATCCATTCTAATGAGAAAATCAAAGGTTCCACTATTCTGAATCAAATGTCATTCTGCTCTAAATTAGATATCAATTATGAAATTAGATGCCAATGATGAAATAACATGCCATGCTGCCCACAATATTTATAAAATGCCTCAATGATGAACTTTTATGCCTATTTTGAATGCAAATGCCATATGATCTTCCAAATCAAATCAGATGTAAATGAAAGATTCAGATGCCATACTGTTCCAAATCAAATGCAAATAATAATTTCAGATGTCATGCTCTTTTAAATCAGATGCCATAATGATCAATTCAGATGCAGAAGATGAATGTGGATGTTATGATTTTCCAAATTAGGTGTTAATGTAAGAATTGGATGTCATGAATTCAATATAAGATGCTTCAATGATGGAACCAGATGTGAATGATAGATTCAGATATCATGATCCTCCGAATCAAATGCCAAAATGATCAAATCAGATGCTTCTCAAATTCCCTTCAACTCACCCTGGTAGTAGCTTTGAATGCAGTTTCCTTCACCATCTGATCAGGTGATCCATTCATCACCTGTCCTTCTACCATCTTCCTCCCACCTCCTTCATCATCCTCCTCATCGTTATCCTCTTTATCACTGAATTCTCCTTCATCTTCTTCATCCAACTGCTTACTTCTCCTCCTCATTCCTCCACCACTTCCCAAAAACCTCTCACCTGGTTGTAGATGATCGTCATCTAAACTTGTTTCAAAGGTTGTGTCTCTGTTCATGGGTGATGAAACAAAGCGGGGACTTTTGTGGATGTTGTTGTCGGTGTCTATGGGATCTAGACTGTCTGCATCCATGCTGGTGTGTGATAGTTTGCGATGGATGTCTTCAACTGTCATTGCCTAGAATTTGAGAGGTTGAAATATTCTTGAAGCAAAATCAGTGTACACAGTGTTTCTGGAATAATCTGCCATACAGTGGCGATTTTTAACGTGATATAGCATACTGTGTGATGTTGATTGATGGTTATGCTATTCTGGTATTTGGTAATTTTGACTTTAAATGTTCAATATTATTTACTTGTATTAAATCAATATATGGCACCTCCTGAAAAACCAACCGGTTCAGGAGGACCTCTGTTGTGATTATACTGTAAATAAACTGATTGATTGATCCAAACATGGCAATTATGTATAGGTGAACACAGGCATATATAGACTATAAAATAATAATAAAATATATATTAGTGTATAAATATGGGCAATATAGTAATAGGATGTGATTGGGATATGCCTGTTGCATCTTTGCTCAATTGTGTTTTTGTAATGAATAAATATTAATAAATGGTATAATTAAGAGTTTATTAATTCTTTCTTGATTATCTGATCATTCTCCAAAACTTTTCTACTATATTTTATTATTAATAGCCACAATCCCAATGAATTTTAAACAGAATTATAAAGTATTTATAATTATAATAACTTATAAATTAATTTATGAATATAAATAGAATAATTTCAACTTGTTATTAATAGAACAACTTTTGTATTAACCCATTATAATAGGTGTTTCAAAACGACACAATCCATAGGCATAACATTTGACATATTCAACATGCTCATGGTTGAAATTCAATCTTGTAATAATGTTAGGAAGTTAGGGAATTGGATTCGATGCCCTGTAACATTAAAATAAATTTGTACTAATTTCAACATATTTTCAGTAACTTTTCTTTGTTACTTCACGTTAAATAGTGTTTAGAGTGTTGTTGTTTGAGATTTTAATTAATGAATTATGTTCTATAAGAATTATATTTGAAATGCAAAATTATTTTGTAATGCCCCATAGGAAAACATCAGTAGGATACACTCCAAGGATCTCAATAATGGAATCATCTTGAAAAAATACTCAATTTAATAAAAAATACTGCAGTTGTCTTGAATAATTAACATTAAATTAAATTTTGCTTGAATATCGATCGGGGCACAGAAAATTCACTCCATGCATGACTTCTGCCATTTGATCTCAGCGTTGCATCATTTTTGAAACACTCATTATAATGAACTACAGATGGGTAGAATTAGGCTATCTTATGAAATATTGATTGATTAATTGATTTATTTCCAGACCACATACTACAATCATAATAGAAGTACAATGAAAATAGAAAGAAATATATTTCCACATATAGACTACAGATCTGTGTGTGAGGAAAGAGTTCTTATCTTACTCTGTTCATGGAAACGAGAGACAAACCAAAACATAAGTTTGTGTTTGTATGAGTAAAAAAGTGATGCCTCATATAAGCTGTAGATCGATCGATTAATTTCTACCAGTTCACACTGAGTTAATTATTACATTTTCCGGTTCAATTATATACTGCACATTAATATTGTATTTCTGTAGTTAATTGTGAATTGGTCTTGTTGTTCCAAGATACACTCTTGCACAGGCATTGTTGTTTACATCATCTCCCCTTTCCATGAACAGAGTATAATGTAAGAGATATTTTAAATTATTACTATTAGTTACCACTAAACTTTGGAAAAGGTACAATTAATTATGAAATATTTGGAAATATAAATAGTATTTATAAATATTTAATTATAAATTATGTTAGAATAATAACGATTTACTTACAGCCTCCTTGGGTCCAGATAGTCCATCATCTGGTAGCACCACTATACTGCGACGTCTTTCCCCACGTGCTGACTCGCCCACTCTTAGTCGGCCATTATCATGGTCAAGGTCACTGTCAAGGTCATCCTCCCTGTTGTCAAGGTCACGCCCATTTCCAAGGTCATGATTATTATCAGTAGCGTAGTGAGTGAGATAATTGGCCAAATAGATAACAGGTTCTGGAGGACGAACTTGGGCCACCTCGGAGAGGCCTTTGATGAGGGGGTCACCTACAGCTGTAAAATACAGTAATGATTTTTTTTGTAGATTACGTCTTGGAGACTCCAGTTAAGGAGTATATGACAAGTCATATCAACAATTATACAATCTTGTACTCTAGTTACCATAATTACTATATCAATTAGTTGAGGAACTCTTGTACACAATAAAAACCCTTTATCAACTAAATATTTTTTCAATTGTTTTTTTTATAATATTTCTATATTTTCAATACTATTTAATAACTGGGGTAGCTTGTTGTAGAGTTTCCTACCAATATACCGGTAACTAGAGTTTTGTTTGAATAAGCTACTATTGTGACTCACCAAGTGATAATCTCCTCGGCTTCTTGTATTATAATCGTGTACATCAAAATTTTGGTTAATATCACTCTTTTTCACATATAAAGTAGCTTTACATGATTGTATTTATGAGCCTTCCTTCATTGTCTCTCGACTTGAAGAACTCTTGAAATAAGTAACCTATATAGATACATTACATTTAGAGTCCCTCGAGTTGAGAGAAACCCGAAGGAACGTTTATAAATACGTCCCAAAGTTAATGTTTCAATTAATATTCATAATCAGAATTTATCAATTTCGAATTCCTTTATCGAATTCCTTTCGAAGTGCTATTAATTTATACTAAAGACTTCCGCAATGGGGGATATTGACAACAGTATTGAATAGCTGATGGAAATCGATGAATGCTACTGTACTATGCTACTATCACCACCGGGAATCGAACCACGGACATCCCAATTGCCGGTCGGGCACCTCAACCACTAGACTATGGAGACCTTACTGTACAGCAGCATTTATATTTAACTTGGCCTTATCGGCTCGTATCTCACAAGTGACTGACACTTCTAACTTGTGAGATTGAGATGTCTATGAACTTGAATAGACCAATCAGATGCCTCAGTTTCCGGTCATTTACCATTTACCGGTAATCATTAAGGCTCCCATGAACTGAACCAATGATGTTTCATCGGTAAAGGAAATTATATTGTTTTAAGTTATGAGAGAATAAGTGATTGATTGAAAACCCTTTATTTGTTAAATGTACATAATATACGTCTAATATCACAGCTGACACTGTAGGCCTATTTCAATTTTGAAATATAAATTGAAATACAGTGTCCGTTGTGATATTAGATTGTTCATTGAGTATTTCGTCATGGAAAACATCACAGAAATAAATAAATTTTGAAAAATGTGGAATTAACAGTTGTTGCACTTACAGCTAGCTAAATACTTTCCATCCTCGGCGCCAAATACAGGAAACCCTTGCTGGATTACAGCTGTAGCTTGGTCATCAGAAATAAGATGATCTGAGAGAAAAAAAATATTATTTTAAAAAAACGAGCAGAAATCTCCAAGAGATAGAAATGATAAATTTCATAGATGCGTGTACCTACTTGATTATTGGATGTAATTATTGGCTCTAAAAACCTAGTGATGGGAGCAAAACACTGCTAAACATTTACAGATTGTATGTGTGAGCAGTGGTATAGTATGTAATGCTACACAAATTGCTGCTATACCTGCTTCAAACATGGGAAGTGACTGACTAGCCTTACCAATTACTAGCCAGGATTTCAAAGAGAGATCTTATAATAATAAATGGATAGTGAATAATGATAATAATTATTTATAAATAATAATAGTAATGAACAATTTTGAGCTGTAAAAATCTAGAGGTGACAACAAAACACTGCTAAATATTTGCAGATTGTGTGTGTGAGCAGTGCTATAGTGTGTAATGCTACATAAATTGCTGCCATTCCTCCTCCAAACATGGCAAGTGACCGACTATATAGAAAATGTATAATATAAGACTTCGAAGGGCCTTAGAAGGTCTGTGATTGGCTGAATGACATAACAAGTCACGCCCTCTGGTGGGAGGAGCACCAAGCAAAAATAAGTGTCAATTATTATTGTCCTCCTACCTGTCACCACCACATTTATTGAAAACAGTGAGATAATAGCAATAGTTGTTACACCATTATCTATCTCAAACAAACTAAAACTAAATTATAGAGTAGCTTAATATAATTATACTAAAAACAGAATGGTACTATTGGCTGAGGAAGAAAGTTCCTTCGTTAGGCTGACCTACATTGAAGGCGTGTGATTGGCTACAGGCCAAAACAAGAAACGCCCACTGATGGGAGGAGCAACAAGCAAAAATAAGTGTCAAAATCAAGAACCAAAAACCGTGAACACATTAGAGATGAGGCGTATTTACTGGAACAGGTATTTTTACTGAGTATTTGAACGTACGGACTAGCACCTAGTATTCAAAGAACAAAATACTCAGATATCTGTGAGTATTTCTAGAAACTAGTAAACTACGCGACTTCAAGTCCCCACTCCAATTTACGGAGTGGGAGTGGAGGTTTGTAATTTGCAGTTGTACAGTAGCTATTGATAGCTCATTTCTCATTATAGAACTATTCAACAACTCACTCATTCTTTCTCACTCACTCGCTCTTTCTCTCTCTCTCTCTATTCACTATACTAGATTGTAGGCGCATGCTTAGTTGCATCGAAGACAATAGAATAATTACATTAGATTCTCTTTGGTTGCGTATGGCGTACGCACGTACTTTTCCAGTACAAATACTTCTTGAGTACTTGAGTACGAGTCGTTTGTTACTCAAGCATCTCAAGACTCGCGTCTTGCTGTCCGCGTCTCATTTCGCTACAGCACATTTGAGAGCAACTCAATAATTAGATTCATGCTGTATTTAACGCGAGTAATAAAGATTCGTGCTGTATTTAACACGAGAAACAGTAGTAATACCAGTACCGCAGTACGATACTCTCTTGTACATGTACTCTCTTACTCTGGCGAACTGGCTAATATAAAATACTACCTAGTATTTTGGAACAGGTATTTGGAATAGGTATTAGAACGTACTCGTATTCGGAATACTTAGTATCAGAAAAACCTAGTACGACCCATCTCTAGAACACATAGGAATCAACTAACAAAACAATACACAAGTAGGTTAGAATTAAATCATTAAAAAATTAAAGCCCACTGAAAATAATGCAGTCAAGATCAACCGAGAAAAACACAAAAGTACCGTTATTAAAATGTAGGCCAGAATTATGATGAAACCAAGTTAGCTGTATTAAATTGGTTGAAATAAATTTGATCATTTAAACTAGTATTGGAATCGTATTAAACTAACCTAGTTATCTCCAAAGCTTTTAAAATGTTCAATTGTTTGCCATTGCCAATCAAATGCAGAAATTCAACATTTTTCTCGGCCTTGAACTTGTGTCCATGAGTTTTTGAGATGCTCTGCAAAATTTGAGTCTCCTTTTTGGGTTTTCCAATGTCTAATATGTTCATTTATTCTACGTTTGAAACTTCTACCGGTCTGACCCAAATAAGAAGACTATAATATAGAATTACATACTCCAGTCTTTCTCCCAGGAACTACTTATCTATACTAACTCTTAAAATATATATATTATTAATCATTTATCTCGACTCTGATTGGTCAAAACTCACCTGGATCATCTCGATTAGCCGAAGCTGGCTTGAATTCACTTCTGGTCCCTTTTTCAAATTCACGAAGTAGTTTAGCATGACTGATTTCCCCAGGATTTTTCAGATAATGTTCGGGAGTCTTAGCAAACTGAAAAAACAGACCGACAGCTCCATTAGTATAAAAGATAGAAGATATGAGTCGAAAACATTTGGCCTAGGTGAGTAGAAATATTATTTATTCACAATTAAAATTGACTGCAAGTCATTAAATAATTTTACAATAAAAAAGTTAATACTGTATTGACAACGCAGATTGTTATGGAACAAGAAATCCAATAAAATAAAAGCTATTAAATATTAATCATTTATTGTATTTAGCATTCGACTCCCTCTAGCGGTCCACAAGTGTGCCTTGTGTGCTGGAATGTATGTTTTCAAAAATAATATAATTGTGTATTCTTTATTTTTAGTTTCTATATAGCTTATATTTAATTTGTTTCTTCCGACAACTAATAGTTGTAAGACATTGAAATTTTATTTTGTTTGAGAATAAACTATCTATCTATCATTTGAACAATAGCTGTGTTTTCCTACCTGTCACGGAATCAACTGTTCAAGATTTTGTTCCATATTTAAAACTCGTCATGTATCATTATTTTCATAATTTGTATCATTTGTTTTAAATATTGATGAACAGAGTTTCTTTATTTCTTTCATAAGTTCTACATTATATAAAATACATCTATTTTTTCAAGAGAAAGTCATAAAAATATTCAATCTCTAGCTAATGTTTGACTACATATTTATAAACCTGAGAGAAGTGATACACTATTGGTTGATGACAAAATGGAGGATGCCAGCCTGTGATTGGATGCTGAACTATGCTGCACTGTCATTGGCTGTTCACTGAGACCTGAACATGCCTACTTCTAACTAAAAATGGCAGCAGCTAACCAATGACAGCCAAGAGTGGAAAAATAGCAGACCAAAACTGATCAAAAATTAATCTTAAAGCTCATAGTGGATACTAGGGCACTCAATTAAACAATTTCTATATTTTAACAATTTTTGGTATTTTAACTGTGAGGCCTACAATCAAACTTATTTTATTATCAAGTACATTCTGTCTCTCTAAAGATGGCGGTACTGACTCGGTTAATTTAAAATCAACTTGGCGCTTGGTACATTTATGCACAAAGCTGATCCCTGATCGTGTGACACTCACTACTCCAATACTCCTCTAATGCTCCATTCAAATGGTATATTTCAATTATGGGGAAAAAACAATTGAACTTATGGTTTGTTTGTTTGATGTACATTATTTGATGGGAAATGAATTTATAAGATTTTTTTATATCAGAAGTGATACACAAATGCCTACAATATTTGTTATAGTTTTGATTTTTATTTGTTTTGAATTGTTACTTTTCTTGATTGCAAGTATAGATCACGTAAAATTATTTTGTAGTTGTTTTGGTAAATATATATTTTTATATTCTATGGCCACATTGGATCACTCAATCAATTTCTGGAAATTCTTCTTCTTGCCCAAATGTCTCATATTTTGGGCCCTCTTTTGTCTTCCTTTATCTGTGTAAACCCTTTTTTGTCTTCTTTATCTATCTCCCCAGGAATTTCATGTTTTTCTGGTGTAATATTTCAACTTTGCTTGTTTTGTCTCTGAGATCCCGCTCTGTAATGCCAATTTCCTCCATATCCGTCTTAATTTCTGACATCCATCTTGTTGGATGTTTTAGTATTTAGTGTACCGATTTTCTCTACAATCTGTCTTGTTATTCTTGTTTGTGGCATTCTCAGTATGTGACCATAGAAGAAGATTCACTTATTTCTCATTGTATCAGTTATTGGTTCCATTTCTTTGTACAGTACAGTTCTTTGTTGGGAAGAACTGTAATTATATAATATTGTCTTAGAGGTTGACGACACTAGACTCATCAGGAGACTGGTAAAGTTATTTTGGAATAAAGCTGTGAAACCCAACTGGACCAAAGAAGTAAGCAAGAACATGGCCGAGTGGGAAATCACAATCGATGACCTGAGAAGTAAATCGGGAAATTATCACAAAATGAATGACCCCAAAGTTAGGTTCAAACCAAGAGAAAAAACTACTATAAGAAAGAAAACTGTGCTCTGAAGTAGATAGGCTGAGAAGAACTGAGACCTTGAAGAGACACTGGGCGAAAAGGAAGGGGAAGCAATGGAGTAACGTAACAGACGCTGCAAGAAGTGCAGAGCCTCCCAAAAGACTTTGAACTCAAGTGGTAAAAGTAAAAAATATATCTAATATAATTATAAAATTCTCGTGCCACAGTGTTTGTTACCATACTCCTTCAAAAGGATTTAACCGATTTTAATGAAATTGTTTATATACATTCGGTAGGTCTGCGAATAGGTTTTTATCTATTTTTTATACTCCCAAGTGTTATTGTTCAATAAATATTCTCAGTTTAATAATTTTTGACCTCGGTCGGTCAAGTGATAATTGATCAGTTATCCCCACCAGCTCATACCAGTCTACCCCCACCAAGTGACAATTTTGTTCGAATAGGACAGTTTTACACATAACCGGATCTGTTACCCAAAGCTGGTAATGTATAAAACAAGCCTGTAATGTCCCGTTTTGGCCAATCAGGTGAACTTAAATTAAGAATAAGAAGAATATCATATTTCTGTTTTCATGAACATCATACAAGCAAACATAAAGCACAAAACTAGAGCCTAGAACTAGCTTCTACCCTAATAGTCCTAAGAGGTTTAAATTTGGAATAGTCCTTCATTGAGAGGTGATGAGTAAGAAAAAAACGGAGGATGCCTCTCTGATCAGCTCTGAAAGAGCCCTAGGACTAACTTCTTCCCTAATAGTACTAGAAGGTTAAAATGTTAAATGTAGCCTCAGTGGGAGGTGGCGAATAATAAAATCAAGGAGATTTTCTTTTGAGATCGCAGCAACGCGTGACGGGCCAACTATATATATATATATATATATATATATATATATATATAAATAGTCTAAATTACATACTCACATTGTCTAGGACATTTTTGTCAGCTCCCAAAGTGAGAAGTACATTATAGAAATGTCCATTATCAGGCAGTGTGGCTGCATAGTGAAGGGGCGTCCTACCTTGCAGATCTGTACAGTGAAGTGTCTCAGGGAATCTGGCTGCTAAATACCTATAAAATAAATAAAAAGATCAAAAGAGATACAACGAAATTGAATTAATTCATTCAAAACTCCAATAGAATTCCATGCAAAGATTGTATTATGACTGCCTTTAAGCACTGAGTGGGATATGAGTTGAAGCACACGGTAAGTGTTCTAAATATGTCATGAGTTTTGCTTCAAGGCAAAATACAATCATTGCATAAAATATTTAATGAATAAAAACTTTAAAAACACTTTTAAGTGGAAATTAACTCACGTTATGGCGTGACGGACGTTTCACTCTATGCATAACGCTCAAACTCATGCCTTAAATCAGTGTAGTGTAAGTTGTCTGACGATGCTCTTGACAACAGAGTGAAACGGCCGTCACACCATAACGTAAGTTAATTTCCACTTGAAAGTGTTTTTTAAGTTTTTATTATATATTAGTCGAAAAAAGATGGATCTTCAACACCATAATATTTAATTTCTGACTATGAATAAATAACGTATAATCTACTGCAGCTCTGGTAGCGCAGTTAGTTGGAGCGCTTGTCTGTGATAAGATAAGGGGCTCTAGCTGGCTTCGTTTCCTGCAGCCTTGGGTACGAGTCTCATTCAGCCATGGATATCTCTCATCATTCACCCATTCACCTCTCAATACCCACGCACAAGTCTCCAGACTTATGTGAGCATCATCCGCAATCATTAAAAAAATTACCAATGAATCCAATAACTTGTCCCAAATATAACATAACCTAGAATGTGTGATTGTTGTCGACAGTTCTGATTTGAAATCCAGTTTGAAATGTTTAAAAATCAGCTGATGTGTGACTATTGCATAATATTCCTTACAACACTGTTTTGAAGGAATAATGAGTTCTAGGTCCTTAACTGAACATGTATACCAAATTTCTACTTTTTTGGCTACTTAGGACCGTATTTATGAACGTTTCTTCAGCGTCTCTTGACTCGAGGAACTCTTGAACTGTTATACGCATTTGAAGAGTCCCTCAAGTCAAGAGGCACTGGAGAAACATTTTTTTTTATTTCAATTGCAAATGATGCCCAAATGAGTCAGGAGACTTGTGCGTGGGTAATGAGAGGTGAATGGGTGAATGATGAGAAACATCCATGGGGCTGAATGAGATTCGAACCCAAGGCTGTAGGTAACGAAGCCAGCCAGAGCCTTATCTCATCATAGACAAGTGCTCCAACCAACTGCGCTACCACAGCTATACTGATATTCATCAATATGGGTAATCTTGAGAACATTGAAAAACGCTAAGAAAACTTTAAACTCGAGCATATTTTTGAGAAAATTACAAAACCCTTTTTTGGTATGCTTCTTAATCCAAAATTCAATATACATGTACAAAATTTCAACTTTTTTGGTTGAATAAACGCTAAAGCCGCTAGAAAAACTTAATTTTTTACAAACTTTTGAGAGTTTTCTCAAACCCATTCTTAGCACGGGTCTAGGGTCTCAACTGGGGAAGTGATAGCCATGAGCCGTAGCAGTTATCTGTTCAGAGATAAGCTACGTTCACCTGGGCGCTCTTTGTAAGGGTGACCGATTGGATTGACCAGCAAAAAGACTCTGTTCTCTGCTGTAAAATTACTTCCCAGTGGTTCGGAACCTACCTAAAACTGTAGGTCCAGCTCATCAATCACCACCATCCAACTCATTACCCACGCACAGATCTCAGACCTATGTGGGCTTCATCCTACAAAGAAAAATTTTTAAAAAATGTGTGTACCAAATTTCAACTTCCTGGTCCGAGTGGTTTTCGAAAAACTGTGATGAATCAGTCAGTCAGTGGTATTTGGATTTTAAAAATATAAGTTTTATATATGGATTATTATATATGTGACAGGCAAGATCTACCCAATATGGGTAATAGCATATGAAATGATAAATCGTGATGGTTGATCTATGGTAATACCAAATTTTATATTATATTATATTATTATATTAAAATTAAATTTTTATATTATTGACATGCAAAACATTCGTATTTTTATTTTATAACTAAAAGCCAAAACCTCCCTATGGGTAATACCTTAGTACCGAGGCCCGACCGTATAGTACAGCCTCATGCAGAGGTGTCAGACCACCCCGCTCTCTAGAAACTGCAAATTTGCGTCTATCGAGAGCCGTCTGGACACCTCTGAGACTTCCCTCTCTAGCGTAGGCGTGTACCGCTTTGATTTTAGCCTGTAACATCAAAATATTGCATAAGAAACTTATATCACCAATAAAAATCTTTTATTCCCAATAATTCTAAAACTACATTAAGAATTTTATTCTCAATAATTCTAAAACTACATTAAATATTTTATTCCCAATAATTCTAAAACTACATTAAATATTTTATTCCCAATAATTCTAAAACTACATTAGATATTCAATTCCCAATAATTCTAAAACTTAACTAAATATTTTATTCCAAATAGTTCTAAAACTACGTTATGACTACGTCATCAAAAACAGCATACAACATCTACACAGACAAAAGAATGAACTCAACAAGAAAGCATATTATCTACATTTAAAACTCAGCTCTATTCTTCACTACACTGAACTACAAGAAATAATCACATATACAAATAGCATAGTCAATCTCATGAGTAGAAAATTAAAAACCAAACATAACCAAAAAATTGCACAACTTCAAAATGCACAGACCCCATTAATCACCACAGAACAGCAATTCCACAAAAAAACAATGAATACCACACAAATCGACTTCAATAGATCTGAAATTGAACTACTTGATAAGGGACTAAAACACAACATTAACACACAACATGACCTCTCACAAAAACAATTGACTGAAACTATAATAGACACAGAAACTGCTATACAGAATACAAATATCCATGTACATGAATACCTGAGGCAGGATATATCACGCAATAAAAACACTTTCAAAGTCCAATCCAAAACCAACCCAGATTTTATAACCATGAAAAATATTAAGAAAAAGCAGAAAGAACATAACCTGATCATAACCACAGCTGACAAAGGCAACATCACAGTCATTATAAATAAAACAGAAATAGACACAAAGGTACAACAATTCATTACTAATAATAAAATCATGGAACTAAAGAATGATCCCACTCCCAAGTATCAAACACAAATAAAAGATGCCATCAATCATACTCAACACATCATTCCTCACAGCCACAAAAAGTACCTCAAGCACATAAATCCATCAGCACCAAAACTAAATGCCTTACCAAAAATTCACAAAGCAGATATTCCCATCAGACCTCTCATAAATCACACACATGCACCTGAACACAAATTAGCAAAACTCCTAGATAAAACAATAAGACAGAACATAACATTCCATCAGCACACAGCAGTAAAAAATAACATAGACCTGATAGACAAACTACAAAAAATCCATATACCACACAATTCCACACTATCTTCTCTTGACATTACAAATCTTTACACCAATGTACCCATACATGAAACACTTCTTCACCTTAAACAAATGCTCATCCAAAACAACACACCACCTGAACAGCTCCAAGAAATTTTAGACCTCACAACACTAGTTACCTCACAAAATTACTTCACATACAATAATAAATTCTATTCACAACCTCATGGCCTTCCTATGGGTTCCCCAATTTCTTGCATCCTAGCTGAAATCTTTATCCACAATATAGAACAAAAACATATCCTACATAATACAGACAAAATCATCAGCTGGCACCGATACGTTGATGACATTCTAATTCTATACAAAGGCAATAAAAGACAAACTGAAATATTCCACACCAATCTCAATAAAATCCATCCAAATTTAAAATTCACCTTAGAACTTGAACACAATAATGGTATCAACTTTTTGGACATCACTATAACAAAGCAGGAACATTCATTCAAAACATTTAGAATTTACAGGAAACCCACAACAACTGATACAATAATCCATAATACATCAAATCACCCAACCCAACATAAACACGCCGCTTTCAATCACATGCTCCACCGACTAACAAACATTCCTATGTCACAAGAAGATTACAATATAGAATTGAATACTATAAAATACATAGCACAACAGAATGGTTACAAACACACACTAATAGACAAACTACTGCACAGAATATCAACAAAACCAATCACTCACACCAGCAACAAACAGAATGACAACCCCCATAAATTCATCACACTTACCTACCTCAACAACAAAACTCATAAAATAGCAGCTTCATTCAGGAAACTCAAATATAAAATAGCTTACAGAACAACTAATTCACTCAAAAAACACCTGCAGTCTCAGACAACATCTCAAAACAAGTACAACAGATCTGGAATTTACAAATTGAAATGTGATGACTGCAACAAGTTCTATATAGGACAAACTGGCAGGACATTCACCACTAGATTCAAAGAACACACAAGAGCCATCTCACACCCAAACACACATTCCACTTTTGCTGAACACATCATTTCAACAGGCCACAGTTATACAGACATTGACACTAATTTAGACACACTACACTTCACTCACAAAAGCCAGAAACTCAATGTTTTAGAACAATATGAGATATACAAACATGCAAAGCAGCAACCTGACAACATTTTAAATGATCAACTTAACTTCTTCTCACATACTCTATTTGACAAAATAATCCCAATTTCAAACCTCCCGCCTACTCATCCCCCCACCCCTTCACCATTCCAACATAACTAACCCTCAAACTCATGCCTTGAATCAGTGTACTGTGGGTCGTCTGATGATGCTCTAGACAACAGAGCGAAACGGCCGTCACGCCATAACGTGAGTCAATTTCCATTCAAAAGTGTTTTTTAAGTTTATAATATCTAAAACTACATTGAATATTTCAAATATGTCAATGAAGGTCAGCCTATCCCTTAGCAAATAGTATCATTCTATGTTTAGTACCTATATATTAAGCTACTCTGTACTTCAGTTTTAGTTTGTTTGTAATTGATAATGGTATAACAACCAAAACTAGTATCTCACTAATTTAAAAAAAATAATATGGTTGTGACAACTTTGCCTTATTATTCATTATGGATATTTTCCACAATATCACTTTCACCACTACAAAGAAAGTTTAAAAAAATGGAATAGAATATAAAAACTACATCAGCGACTACAGTTGAATGCCCACCATATACGTCGGCACATTATCGATGAACATCTGTACATCGGGAAGGCGAGACCTGCACCGAAGCAATCGGTCTCCTTGACCTCTTAGCACCATGTCTGCCAATCCTTCAAGGTCACCGCTGTCCGCCATGTTTTGGACTTCTTCATCAACCATGGTTCGACCACCGCTGCTTCCACTATCTACAAAAATCATACAAAAAATAGATAAATGTATGCAAGTTATGAATAAACCGATACAACAGGGTATCCAAGGATCTGATTAATTTAATTTACATAATATAATAATTCATCATTATCAGTTGTGCTGATATTCACCATTCAACTGCTGAAATTTCTATAAACATCATATGTTTTCCAATGCACTAAAAAAGCACATCAAAAGTTCTTGAAAAATAGTCTATAGTTTATTTTTCTTTTTGTTCAAGAAGTTTCTTCTTTTTCATCATGTTATTATGCCTTGATATTTTCTCTTTTTTTCAATTCGACGATTTAAAACAATTTGAGAGAAGATTTCAACACAAAAATGAAAACGTTAAAGCTTGCACTGTGAAAATGAACTTTTTTGTTGTAAATTTAACGACTTGCAGTCGGTTTTATATTGTGAATATTATAATAAATTCATTTATTATAATGTATAATGAAAATACATTTATTATATATTCACAATATAAAACTGACTGCAAGTCGTTAAATTTACAACAAAAAGTTAATATTAACAACGCAGATAGTTATGGAACAAGAAATCCAAGAAGTGAAAATGAAGTTGGTAATTGAGCTAAGCAGTAGCAGCCTTCATTATATTTTTTAAATTTATTTTATATTCAAAATGAAACAGCTTTACAATGTTTTGATTTGTTCACCAACCTAACCTAACCTACAGCCTATAGTAAAAATCTGTTTTTCATCATAATTATTTTAATATTCGACCCCTGAACTCCATAATCAATAGCGGCCTCACTTGGACTGTTAGGGAGCTATAGGCTATACCAAGTTACAAGAGTCTAAACTCTTCCTTTGAAGCACTGGAACACAGACGGATGGACAATCACACGATCTAGGATGCCTTGAAGATGAGATTTAATACATTGAAAACGTTCGGCAAAGTGTGAGTATATTTATTATATATTCACAATATAAAACTGACTGCAAGTTGTTAAATTTACAACAAAAACTTAATAATTGCATGATTTCAATAAGGCTCTGTTGGGTCCTTATGACTGTAACAATGACTGGAAAATAAAGTTTAAAATTATTGAAAGTCAAAGCAGATCACCCCTCTTCATGTGGTAGTCTAATCATCTAAGGGTCTATTATTATTTTTTCATTCATCAATAAAGTTTTTATACAAAGTTTTGTGAACTAAAAATGAAATCTACAAAAAATTAATTCTGCAGTTTTTGTTTTATTGCTGATGATGCCCACATGAGTCAGAGACTTGTGCGTGGGTGATGAGGTGAATGATTACACATAAATGACTGACAGTGTAGCAGGATTTGAACCCACGACCGCTTAAACGACAGCAAGCTGAAGTTGTGACACCCTAACCAACTGCGCTAAGCGGCCTGCCAAATAATAGTTAATAAAAGAGCTATTTAACTTCTATTATAATTATTTTATTATTATCAGAATCTATTGTAATCCAAGACACTTTCCAAGCTCAAATGTTCAATTAAAATACATAGTCCATCCAAAAAATAACCTCACCAGTGTTTCCATTACGTTGCAGGGTAGGTGTCCCACCTGGTATACTGCCAAACAGCTGACTGGTGTGATTGTAGATGTTGTTGTTCATGTTGGGATGATGGAGGGGGGAGGGTTTCGGCTGCTGGCGACTGGTCACATTCCTCCAATCGGAGCGCTTCAATGGACTGGTATCGATGCCATTGGTCGAGGTAACACCCAATCCTGGTGGAGGATAGAATGGGCGGTAAATTTGAATGAGATATTGTTGAACAAGATTTTATTCTATGATATTAAACATATTCTAGTATATGAGCAAGCATTATATATTTTGAATCGTTATATGATTATCATTAATTATATTTACTGACTTAAATACTGCAGTAGTTTATGAAATATCACTGTATGATTAATAATTCATTAATAATTTAAAACTCCATTATTATACAAAGTCTGTGGTACCACTCACCATTATTCTTGGCAGCACTCCCCTCATCACCTTCACCATGGTGATCACCATCAGTCACCATGTCCCCCCTCCGCTGTGGTGATCTACCCCCCACCACCTCATAATCACGCTCCGATCCTCCATCCTCCACTCCCTCATCATGTTCATGGTCATTCTTGGCACCCATGAAGCCGTTCATGCCTCGTTCTGTGTCTATGAATCTCTGCAAAAAGAATAATTTAATGTTATCAAATTTTGATTGCAGTTAAATATCCCATACACTGAATTGCAGGAGTTTCAATACCAGTTGGAAGTATCGATACTGTCTTGCTTATGTTCTGTATCATGCAAATGATACAAAACAGCTGATAACGTGGTACGTTGCATTTTAACGACATATTTACACTTTGAGGACTAGTACAACACACAAAAATAATGCTAACGGTCGGTTGCGCCAATTACGGTCTGTAAGCCAATTATATAAGGAGTTTAATGTCAGTTAACTAACCGTCGTAAGTGTAATGGGTTTATTTCTGTTGCACAAAGATCCATTAGTTAATTTTCGTAAACTGAACGGGCACAATCTGGCTACACTGTAATTTGATCAACAGTTGATTCTGTAGTTGAGAAAAAAGATGAATTAGAATAATTTAATTGTGAATTTTATTATTTGAATCATTATTCAACTATCTTAATATTGTTATATTCTTAATAGATGTTATTCATTTTGAAAGGTTTTTAACATGGACCTAATTTTTAGTTCAGTGTTCTGGTGCAATAAACACAACCTATAAAATGTAACTTATCGGGCATTAGTGAGATTTAATCATTGGTGATCAGGCGGTTGAATATCTTCTACGCCGGTTAACCTAATCGGCGTTATCGCTTGTAATTTTCCTTTGTGCAACTAAATTCTCTCCAATAAGTTGAATTTCCATAGAGCGGCATTATTCTATGGGGATTAAATTTAATTGGCTTTTGTGCAACTGGCCGTAAATGTTGATAAAAACAGTTTTGAGAATGTTTGGGGGTAAAAGTACCAAATAAAAGCCTGTGAATTCTTAAACTTTTCATGGTCTCATGTTAAAGTATTTTTGATGGCGATAACAATAATAAACTACATTTTGTTCACAATACAATTACAGACATAAATTGATGTGTTGAAATTGCTGTTTCATACAGACACTTTGATACACAATTGCAATTGATGGTATGAAGTATCGATATTGTCAAGTATCAAAACTCCTGCGACTATTTTAGTGGATAGGATATCGAACTGCAACCCAAATTTATGTTTCAAAATAATAGATCCTGTGAATAGAGAAAATGGATGGAATAGGAAATAGAAGTCTAACCAATAATTGTATTATGACTGCCTCTAAGCCACAAGATGTAAGTTAGAACATGAGTGTTGTGAGTGAGATGTTTAGAGCACTCGCTTTGCTTGTGTCCCAACTTACATCTCACTCATGGATTACAAGCAATCATAATTCATTATTTTTTATACTGATAAGTCCCAACTCTGCAAATATACTATTATAGATGTTGATTAATGAATATTCTATCTCATTCCTCAAACATTTTTTATTCCACATGGCAATCAGGGGCCAGCCCCTGCGGGCTGGTTGATGGCTCATGTGATTGTAAATGGGTTGTCAATCAGCCTGTAGATTGGTCTGGACGAAGTTGCACTTGCCAGGGAGCACGCGCAACATAATATAAGATTTTATAATTGACTAAACCGGTAAAATTTTGTTTATATTGTTATAATAATTGATATGGATGTATTTGACGTGTGGCATGTTGTTTGGGCTCCGCTCAGGTGTGCAACTCAACTCCAAAAATAATAATAATAATAATAATCACAAAGAAAAAGACTCCATTCTTGGTAGATACTTTGTAAGCAGACCAAAAAATGTAAAAAATATTTTTTTTCTACAGTTGCCCAGCAAAGTGGTTATTTTTATATTCATCATAGTATAAAAAACAGCTAACTACTGCATTCTTCAACTTTGCTGCACTCCAACTGACTTTATCACACTCATTTTACTTTGTCGCACTCCAGGTGTGCCCACTGTGGGAAAAATTTAATGTGTAACTCGTGCTGAAAGTATCTTTGCTGCACTTGAAAAACTATTCCACCAGCAGCAGCTTGTACATAATACATTTCTCTCATGCACCAGAGAGCTACTTTGCACACTAGCTACACAAATAACTATTTTCACTCTTATTCTTTTCTAACCCTCTTCATATTCCACTCAATTAATTACCACCATATATTCATATAATTAAAAATTCCAAGGATTTTTAAATCCACTCACCTGATTAACTCCCTCACCACCCTCCTCCACACCCATATCCTCAAAAGCACTATCACCATTATTATTCCCATTCATCCCTGTCACAAGATGGCGCCCAATGTGGGGCTCCAGAACTGCTGTACTCTTTCCAACTGTTGTTATCCTCTTTCCAGGGGCTTGATCGTAGTAACTGTCACTAGAGCTGGAGCTGGAGTCGGGTGACTGCAGAAGACGCCAGTCCCAGGAGGGGGGCAAGATGGACGCTGTGCGGGGAGCGTCAGGCCGATCACGAAGTGAAAGTGGGTTGTCAAGGAGTTCCTTGGGGCGGACCTGGTAGTAGCCAGGGGGACGACCTTTCTGCGCAAAAGAAAAGTGAGACAGTTGAGTGTTCCATACACAAATATAAATGTTCTAGTGCACGTGGTAACATAATTTTTCAATATAATTGTTTAATAATTATATCTGTGTACCACTTAAAAGCATTTAAAATAATTATTTCTGCATAGGCATTGCTGCTTGAGCATAAAGAATGAGTCTACAGGATGACTGAGAAGAGCGTTTCTGAGGGAAAATGTGATATAAATAAATATAAGGAGAAGTAGGGAAAGAAAAGGTGAAGAAAGAAGAAGCAGAGAAAGTAGGTAAGGAAGAAAGAGAAGAAGTGAACGAGCAAGCACAAAGAAGAGGAAGGAGAATAAAAAAGCTGCGCACCTTATCTAGTAGTTCTTCCCTAGCACCAGCCTGTTTCAGCAAGGCGTACATGTGTCCATCATCCCTGAGTGTGGCCGCAAAGTGCAGAGCCGTCCTTCCTTCCTTATCCTGCAGGTTCAAGGATTCAGGACACCGTAAAAGGATCTCCCTCACCACGGCTTCGTTGCCTAGGCCGGACGCCTACAAAATTGAAAAAAAAACACAGAAATAATTTGATTTATAATAATTCAAATGACGTAGTAGGAAATTTGACAGCTACTGTTTTGTTTCAATTATGACATAGTAGGACTCACAAAATCATCTGCACTCAAGAAACTATTCCACTCCCGCCTACAGCTCGTGCATATTGCATTAGTTTCTTTTGTGCAGCAAAGTGCCACTTTGTGCCCTAGCTATACAAATAACTATCAACATTAAATATCTAGTGGAATATGGGGTTCAAAGCTGATTTTTTGGTTTTTTTTTGAGAGGCAGATCATTTTCTCTACAAGAAGTCATTTAAAACTTTCTATTATTTTTTCATTGCTGAAACACACCTTATGGAATTATGGAGAATGACATATCATTCCAACCAAACATTTAAGCATCTAATTTTCAGAGCGAAACTAATAAATGCTTAAAACCCTTAAAATCTTCATTGCCAGCTCAGTTAAATAATCACCAAAACACTACCATTAATTTCGTGTTTTTTTTTAGGATGAAGACCACATAGGTCTGATACCTGTGCGTGGGTAATGAGTTGGATGATGGTGATTGATGAGTTGGACCTACAGTTCTAGGTGAGTTCCGAATCACCGGGAAGTGATTTTACAGCAGAGAACAGAGTCTTGTTTGCTGGCCAATCCAATCGGTCACTCTTACAGAGAGGACCTAGGAGTTGGTAGCTTAAACCATAGACGAACCATCAAGTTATCAACTTACTATCCCTGATCAATGCTTAAATCTATCTGACTGAACAGATGCCGGCTACAGCTCACGGCCATCGCTTAAACAGTGATATTGATTGGTTATAAAAATGGTAATGGATTTATTATACCTACTGGTACTCAATCAATTCATTGAT
The DNA here is from genome assembly GCA_948455865.1 of Conomelus anceps. NCBI lineage: Eukaryota > Metazoa > Arthropoda > Insecta > Hemiptera > Delphacidae > Conomelus > Conomelus anceps. The sequence continues at coordinate 5,326,994 of OX418222.1, read as the reverse complement.
AACAATCACTTGTTTAATTGAGTACTATAAGCTATAATCTCTTGTAATTTCATAGATACGATGTTTATTACAATGTCTAGAACGTACACAATCAATTCATCAATAAAAATATTTTGTATTTTTATCTCAATACATGAATGAATAAAATTGTGAATGCTGAGGGACTAACTGTTATTTTTTGTTTATTGTTTTGTAGGGATCGATCCCATAGAGGCGACCCTTAATTCTTTGTTAAATGTTACTTGAGTGCGCAACTTGTAAATAATAGTTTTAGTACCGCTTGAAAAGCTTGAGCCATATCTCACCCACAGATTTAAGTAATTATTCTATTCCGAAGTTTTCTTCATTGAAACCGGAGTCTCAATAAATGCGAACCTCGAAATAGAAGGGGGCTTTGTGTTACAATACGTTTTGGATGGCTGACAACCACCAACATTTTCCATAATTTGATATGAGAAGAAGTTATTTCAAAAATATAAAGAGTTACCGTACTATAAGATTGAAGAATTCTTTTTAAAATCGGCGCCATTGTGACATCACAGCAATGAGGACTCAATCCATTACCGTTACGAATTTGTTAATTGAATCAGCTGTTTCGGCAGTATCATCGATATTCAACAGTCATACCGGCGATAATAGAGATAGTTTCGATACTATCGAAACTAAACCAGAGAAACTTCAATAAATTATATTTAGGCGACCTCAAACGCTATTTTAAAGTAGGATTATGATATTTTATCATGTCAAAATGTAGCACATACCTGGATTTCTTCCATTCTCGTGAAATTCTGTATATAATCCGTTGTTGCTTGTAGGGTAACCTTTTACAATTTCAATTTTTCAATTTATTTATTCGTCATCAAAAAAAATATAAATGGTACAAAATGAACTTGATGTTATAAATAAACTTTAACTTGACAAAATAAACTTTTACATTCTTTCACATACTCACATACAGGTTAGATTTACCATCACTAGCCTATAGGGCCTATTATAGTAATTCTTTGTTGTACAGTGAAATCTATTTGCTAAGTATTATTTTTTATGAATTTAAAATGTGTTGAAATGTATTTTTTATTTATTATTGGCTCGAATTTTATGTTTTCGTAAAAAGCCACAGTCCAAAGCCACTTGGACTTATAATTATCGATTCGTTGAGCAGTCGAAAATTAACATCGAAATTTATGTGAACTTTAATGTTAATTTTCTATCTTTAAATTAGTTTTGGGCGTATCAGGTTTTTTTTAAATTATTTACATCATTTATCACAACCCATGTAAGCAATAGTACCGTTTTATTCAACTTTTTCTTTAATTTAATCCCAACCACATGGGTTGAACATCGCCAAATTTGGTGTCATTTCCTTTATTTTGGCAAAGAGTGGGGGTAGCAGCTACCACTTTTTGAAGGACCACTGTTACTTTCAAAACTTGCTCTCCAGACTTCGATGAGGAAGGACTAGATTGTCCATTATAGCTGTCATTTTTGTGTTATATGTTAATTTTTTGTATTTGTTAAAATTCCGGAAAGTATATTTGAGCAAGATAAGAATTTATTTGAGACCAGTTATTTTCAAAATCTTAAACCCGAGTTCCCGGAAAATCGCGAGAAGCAGCACTCAACTCATCTACGTGTCAGAGAAAGGCTACCCGACCACGAGAGAGGAAATAACCCAACATACAAGTCAGTCTATATTTTAAGGGGCCCCAAGTGTGTGCGCGATTTATAAAGTAAAAGGGAAATTTCATATATATATAGGCTGTGTCAAGTTGTGCAAATTCGAAGTCTTGCCTTCCGCCAAGCCGAATCCCGGCCACGTGCACAGAAAATTTAAAAATTACATCATATTCTCTTAAAAAGAAGAACTATCAAAGTTATCCATTCTGCTTCACTTCCGCACCAAACTTATTATACTATATTATTATTTTATTATTGGATTTTCAAACCGTTGTCATATTACTATTTTTTCAATACACGTCAAATTTTTGTTTCATTTTACCCTTATGCTTGGTGAGTTCTGGTAGATTGAGTCATTATACTGTGTTTAGACGGAATTTTCGTCTAGCACATATTCTTTTATTCTGTTCAAGCCATCAGCAGGGGGAAATTGTGGTGACCTTGCATAACTAGAAGTATTGCCAGGGTGGAGACTTGGGGGTATCTACTCGGTGTCCGGTGTGGTCCAAGGGGGACATATAGCTGCACCGAGTGATATGTCCATCCTCACTACCTGGCAGAATTTTTGTGGAAGGTTGTCATGAAATGCTCAGGCCATTGAGTAGCCTTTTCCTACAGGATTTTCGTCGCACCTCCGCAGTAGCGTGTGACTGCAGGGCACACAACTGAGCAGCCGAACCCGAGACTTGAGGTCGGTAAGTCGATCATAGACGCAAGGCCTCGAAGGGGAAATAGTTTTTTATTCATTTTTCCCCCAGGTGTCCCTCAGGAAGCACGTTACATAAAAAACTTGGCGCCCAACGACTGTGCGGCTTATTTGGCGACGAAGACGAGAATTTGTGAACACTTTAAATTTTACATACTCAAAGGAAACAAGAACTTCCAGAGAATTTCCGGAAATTAACAAAAAACTACATGTTTCAGGCTAATCATGGGACAATACAGCCTGCGAACTTCCAACAAGCTGGGAATCATCTGTAATTCTAGAACAGTTAATATAAGGGAATTAGCAAACAACAGAGTTCGCCAAGCATTAAGGGTTTATTTAGTTTAAAGTCCCAAGTGCACAAGGTCTGGGTGAGGCTAGAAAAAATTTATCTCATCCCAAGAACCACATACCCAATTGTTGTGTAGTTATTTTTATTTATGTTTGTGTGCGACATTAATGTTGAATTTATTTGTTATAAATATATTATTGATGATTGAATTTAAAATTTTATTTTATTTGCGGTCTGTGATATTAGGCAAGATTTATTTAAAAATTAGGAAACCTATCGGCTGTGATTCAGTTATATTGAATTTTAAATTTTGTTGTGTTGAATTTGTTAGGCATTTTTACATTGATTTCACTTGTTTTAACACTTTATCACTTTTGTAAACGTTGTGTGTGTCGGCTATCCATCATTGAACTTCAGCATCATATCGATTTTTGTAGAACTTCTAGTCATATCACTACACTCAACGTTGTCATCACTGCGGCACATACGCGCACTCGCGAAATCTATCTCTAGCATTGCATTAAAATTTTGGAATTGTCAAACACCGGTACTACAATGGCCGATACACCGAAAGAGTCAACCAGCAACAAGCCGTCTGTCATCTGTCTAGAGTCTAGCGGAGAAGGTGTACCCCGGGAGTGCGAAATTGGCAGCATCATTTCTGTGCAATTCAATCCGGAAAATTTGGACCAGTGATCATCTACACGGATGACAGAAAGAATCGAGATGGAAATGCAGACGCCTCCATCGGCATCTCCCCCACAACCAACGCCTGCTAGAATCACGCCGTGGGATGAATCACTCGAAGCAATACTACCAGCTAATATGGGAGATAGCACTACATAACTAGTTGGACTACTTCTTGCTCTAAGCTCCAAGCTAGACAAAAATGACGATAACATAAACGCCAAGTTGGACGAAAGTAGCAAAAATATGAACTCCAAATTTGAGGAAACAAACGAGAAAATTTGTGCAGTTGCTCAACAATTAGATGAAACTACAGTTAAATTGAATCGGCGGATAGACTTAATTCCAGAAGCTATTCAGAGTGCAAATGACCGTTTGTGTGCAGAGATGCATGAAGATCTGGATAGGAAGCTGGGAGAAATGAATATTGAACTCAAGGAAGAGGCGGAGAAGAGAGCCCAGGTGACAGAAAACAAATTAATAGAACTACACCGGCAATCCAACGAAGAACAACAGGCAAGGTGTTAAGCCACCTCACACATGAGGGACTAACTGTTATTTTTAATACTTCAGTTGAAAAAATTATCTCAGACAACAGACATTGTTGTCTGTCAACTGACCAGTACTGTTTTAGGAAGGCTTGTATGAATTCCTCGATAGATTTAAACTCATTTAGGCTCTTAAATACTTGAAAACACTAAAATCAGGCAAAACAGTAAAAACTTACAGATTTTTGTATGAATTTCTTTCGAAGACCCCGTAACCTGAGACACTATCACCAAAACTGTCGGCGACTTACTGAGGGACTTGGTGAACTAAATAGAGCACCTATTGTCAAAGCTTAAAATCAATGGAACTATTGTTCAGCTGTCGACAATGGTTGAGGTCTATTGTGAGTCGCTATTGTGATTAATGTTTAATTCATCCAGGTGTCTAAAATATTGTCAATAGATGAGGGATGTCCCCGCCATTTATAGTTTAAGGGTTTGAGGTGATGTTTCACAAAATTGGTTCAATGTTTTCTTCCAGAATTACCGAAAAGAAGGTTTTTTTTAAGAATGAAGCCCACTCAGGTCTGAGACTTGTGTGTGGGTTTTGGATGATCGTGATTGATGAGTTGAACCTACAGTTTTAGGTGGGTTCCGAACCACCTGGCTGTCATTTTGCAACAAAGATCCTAGTTATGTTCAAGGCCAATCCAATCGGTCACCCTTACAAAGAGGGTCCAGTAGTTCGTAGCTTATCTTTATCTGATTGAACAGAAATTTGCTACGGCTCACGGCTATCACTTCCCAAAGACCTAACCTGCGACTCCTACATCATTATCAATCTTAATAAGTTGAAAAACAGAAAACTTGAAATTGATAATGATGTAACAGTCGAAACTACAGTCTCTATTTTTTTAGTCTAATTCATTATAATGTTGGAATTTTAGACAAAGAAACCCGTATTACATTTAATTTGGGAAATATTTGATTGATTTACTGTTAAAAGTATTCCTTTCATTTGATGTTTTTATATAATATTTTCAATCAAATGTGGTGATTACGTTCTCTTTTCTGTAGCTTGGAGAAATAAAAATCAGAATTCATTAATTTCGAATTCCTCAGAGTGCTATCAATTTATACTGAGGACTTCCGCAATGGCGGACATTGACAACAACATTGAATGACTGATGGAGATCGATGAATGCTAATGTACAAAAATATCAATCACCACCGGGAGTCTAACCGCGGACCTCCCAATTGCTGGTCGGGCGCCTTAACTACTAAATGTATAGTGACCCCTCTGCACAGTAACAATCATTTTAAACTTGGCCATATCGGCTGATATCTCACAATTTATCGAACTGATAAATATACAGAAACAGAATTTATTAATTTCGAATTCCTCTAATATAATTATACAAAACTAAATCGAAGCATTCTTCGATTTCCATCAGCTATTCAATGTTATTGTCAATATCCGCCATTGCGGAAGTCTTCAGTATAAAGTAATAGCAATTAAAGGAATTCGAAATTAATAAATTCTGTTTCTGTGTATTTGTCAGTTTGTTAAATTGTCAGTTACTTCAAACTAACTTGTGAAATAAAAATCCCTTAGCTGTTCCTCTTTTTTGAACAGCCTTTTTTCACATTGTACAGTATAATTAGAAAATGACAAGCAAGCTATCGTTTTCTTTAACAAAGAAATATCGTATGTTCAATAATTTTGAAATTTAATTTATTTTGCTAAACTACTTCCATTTTCCTACATTCTAGCATACTTTTTATGTATATGAATCACATTTGAAGTACGACATTTGAATACAAAACCATTGATAAGTAGCCTAATAATTTAAATCTTACCTTATGCAGCGGTGTAAGACCTTTTGAGTCACGACTTCTGAGTATATCCCTTGGTATAGGATCTTGACTGTTCTTCCTTAAAATAATTACATCGTTGTCTATTGCTGCAGTGTGCACTTCACGTATTGTTCCCTGTAACAAAAATATTTAAAAATCAATGAAAAAACTTAGATGGGTTGAGATTTGTAGTTGAACTCTATAACAGCTACATTAAAAGATAAAAACAGAAAGATGAGAATAATAAGGTGGAAAGAAAAAGGCAAAGGAGAAGGAGAAGAGGATGAAGATGGAGTAGAAGGATTACAAAATGGAGAAGGAGGAGGAGAAGGGGAAGAAGGAGGAGAAGGAGGAGAAGAAGGAGAAGAAGGAGAAGGAGGAGGTGATGTAGTTGAGGAAGAGAAGGCGGGAAATGAGGAGGAGGATGATGAATGAGGAGGAGGAAGATTTCTTGAAAATAACTTTCTTTAAAACTATGGGTCCAACTAATCAATCATCATCATCATTATCCAACTCGTTACCCACGCACAGGTCTCAGGCTTATGAGGGCTTTATCCAGCATAGCAAACAAAAGCTTCAGTTATTTAAATGATTTGTAGGCTTTCAATGCATAAAAATATTGAAGATATTATACTAATTATTACCAGTAAGTAAAAACTACTCAAATTACCAATTCAAAGTGAACTATATAAAGTTAGTGAACCTTGTTCTTCTAGAAACTCCAAGAGCATAACTTGTAAGAGCATAAGAGCATGAGTTCTATAAAATTCATTAAAATATCAAAGATATAAAATTTAACAAAATATTGTAGATATTTTCTACTACAACACTAATGTAATTTATCGAAATATCAAAGATATAATAATATCTGTGATGTTTTCCATGACGAAATACTTAATGAACAATCTAATATCACAACTGACACTGTATTTTAATTTAATATATTGTTTTTACTCAATTATATTGGAGATACTGGAGGGATGCATTTCACTTCTGAAAAGAAGGCTTAAGAAGCTTCTTTTCAGAAGTGAAATGCATCCCTCTAGCAAATCCAGTATAAGTGATTAAAGACAATATATTAAATAGAATTACAGTGTCAGTTGTGATATTAGATATAATAGTAGTTTATGCAACGATTTTATTTTGACCCTTATTAAGGCACAAGGTAGATGTAAGTTATAACACGGGCAAATGCGATGAGTGTTATAAATATCTCACGAGTGCTTTAATGGCCAAATAAAATCGTTGCATACACTATTTTATCTACGACCACTAGTATATATTTAATTAAAACAATTTCATTTTACCTGTGACTGTCAGAGATACCTAACCTCACATCTCAAATATGAGAAGTTATAGTAGATTGTTAGGTTAAAGCAGCTGGTGTATCAGTTTGATCAAATCAGCTGATAGTTTCACAATATTGAATTACGATATTGATTCCATCAAAAATGCTTCTGATTGGTCCAGAACCCGTGTTATAATGTAGAACCTGTACTATAATAAGCTCATTATGCAACGGGTTTCAAAAAGCATTTCGAAAAGACAGCTGTTTTGGCATCAATTGTGAAACTGTAATGTATACATTATGACATGGTCGTAGATAATAATACATTAAAATATCAAAGATAAAATAATTCAACAGAATTTCGAAGATATTTTACTTCTTACCATAATATAGGGTACAGCAGACAGGAATCTCTTGACAAGTGGGTGATGACTTGTTTCCAGGAGCAGTTTATCACCGTGCCCTTCCCACAGCACTTGCTGCAATCTACCTAGGTCTCTGTCATGGATCCAAATTCTGATGTTTGATGGCTTCACTACCAGTTCTGCAAACAAAAAAAAAAATAACTTTAACACATAGTAGCTTATTCAAACAAAAACCTAGTTATATTGGTAGGAAACTCTACAACAAGCTACCGCAGTTTTTAAAAAGTCTCCAAAATGTAGAAATATTTTGAAAACAATTTTGAAAAAATATTTAGTTGATAAAGCTTTTTATAGTGTACAACAGTTCCTTTCACATCAAAATTAAGCCTCACCTCAACAAATTTATATAGTAGTTATGGTAACTAGTGTGAAGATTGTATAAGTATTGTGGGTCTGACTTGTCTTATACTCCTTAACTGGAGTCTCCAAGACGTAATACACAAAAGAATAACTGGTAGCTTTAGCAATAGGTAGATAACAATTTAATAACTTGAAATATGGTCACCAACTCAAGAAACTATTGAAAAAATATGTAGTTGATATAGTTTTTTGTAGTGTACAAGAGCTCCTTTCACATCAAAACTAACCCTCACCTCAACTAATTGATATAGTAATTATGGTATCTAGTGTATAATATTGTTAATCTGACTTGTCTTATATTCCTTAACTGGAGTCTCCAATACGTAATCTACAAAAAAAAATTAAACTTCATCTAATTAAAGTTATAAAGTAGAAAGAAGGAGTTGAAAAGTGATGTCAATATATCATACTTTATTCCATGTCTTATCAAGGCAGTGTTAAAATGAAGATATTTTAACACTAATGTCACTTTTCAGTAAAGGAGTCTAGACCAATCAGAACCCAGGATTTCTCTAAAACAGTGTCGAAATAAGATATACAAAAAATATATTATAATATATAAAAGATATATCAAAAAAGCTTATTTTATTCCATGTCTTATCAGGGTAGTGTTGAAATGAAGCTATTTAAACACTACTGTCACTTTTCAGTATCTGTCTAGACGAATCAGGATTCAGGATTTCTTCAAAACGGTGTGATGTCAAAAAAGCTTATTTTATTCAATGTCTTATCAAGGTAGTGTTGAAATGAAGATATTTTAACACTACTGTCTTTCTTTAGTTTAGGAGTCTAGACCAATCAGAACTCAGAATTTCTTCAAAACAGTGTCAAAATGAATAGTATGCATTAGCCACACATCGGCTGATTCAAACATTTCGTAATCAAACTGGATTTCAAATCAGAGCCTAACAACAACAAACACGCATTCTAAGTTAGGTTAGTGTGGGTAAGTTATCTGATTCATTGTTAAATTGAATAAAATGTAAGTTGTATTGGTAGTCGGAGATAAAATATTGTATGCAATGATTGTATTTTACCTTCTTAAAGCAACTTGTGAGATGTTTAGGACACTTTTTTGCACTCGTGTTTTAACTTATATCTCACTTGTGGCTTAAAAGGCAGTCATAATACAATCTATGCATAAACTACTACTTCCTATGACAAAGGAAGTGGCTATTTATGCACTCATTATAATATGCAAAACAGCTGATTTCTGCAATATTTTACTTTGCCTCACTACAGCTGACTTTACAATAGATTTTTCATCCATTTTTTCTTATTTTCCTAGGGAGTGGAGAATTTGTTATTTCCGGAAGTAGACCGTTAAACTTCCGGATTAGAAAAGTGGAGTACTTGGACTATTATTTTTCTGACCAACTCCAATTTGAATTTATTGATCAGCTCTGATGTCAATAACGATGATGGATAAATAATTATGAATAAATTTGGAAAAACAGGGAAAAAAGGTTATTTATCACCCAAATTGAATGATAGGTGTAAGGGAGTGAGAGCGAGAGAGCTCGAAATAGACAAGAGAGAGTGAGACAGAAAGTGAATAATGGTTAGAGAGAAATAGAATTATAGAGATTAAGTTGCAGAGAAAGAGAGAATGTGAAAGAGAGGGAGCGAAATAGAAGAGAGAGTGGGACAAAGATTGAATAAGAGTTAGAGAGAAAGAGAGAGAAAGAGTGAGAGAAAGAAAGAGATAAATAGAATGATTGACAGTGATTGAGTTGGAGAGAGAGACAGAGTGGTAGAGTGTGAGAGAGAGAGTAGGTGAGAGAGAGAAAGCGATTGAGTGAGACGGACAGTGAAAAAGAGAAGAAGAGTGGGAGAGAAATAACATACGAGAGAGAGTAAGAAAGAAAGTAAGAGGGAGTAAAAAAATGTCATCCATTACACGAAATAGAGTAATGGGAAATTATAGGGGTGAAATTTGTGAGATCATTGAACTTTTACTGCAAGAATATTTTTGCTAGGTGAGTCGGAAAAGCAATGAATTCGAGGAAGAGGGAAGATTGGATAAATAGATGAATAAATAATGAATATTTGATGGAAATGAAGAAGGAGGGGGCAAAAAGGCTTGTAGATGATGAGGAGGAGAAGGAGGTGGAGGAGGAGGAGGAGAAGGAGGTGGAGGAGGAGCAGCAGGAAGAGGAGGAGGGTTAGGAGAAAGAGGAGACGGAAAAGCGAGAGGAGGAGGAGGAAACAAATACGAAAAAGGCAAGAGGAGGAGGTTTAGGAGAATAAAAGGTAATAGAAGGTATAGAAGGAAAGGGAAAAGAAGAAGTGTCAAATAAGAAGATAGAAGAACACGAGAAAAAGAAGAAGAAGGGAAAGAGACAGGAGACTAAGAGAAAAAGGAGAAAAATTTTGTGACTAGAAGAGTAGAGGAGAGAGTGATTGGAAGATGGAGAAGAAGTTAAAAAGAGGAAAGAAAGAAGAAGAGTGAGAGAAAAGGGAGAAGAAGAATAAGAAGAAAAAGAGACAGATGAACTAGAGAAAAAGAATAACTTGTATATAGTGAATAGAAGAGTAGACAGAAGGAAAGAAGACGAAGAAGGAGAAGATGATGATGATGATGATGAAGAAGAAGAAGAAGAAGGAGAAGGAGATGAGAAAGAGATAGGAGACTAAGATAAAAAGAAGAAAAATATGGTGACTGAAAGAGTAGAGGAAAGAGTGGTTGGAAGAGGATAAAAAGAGTAGAAGAAGAAGAGGAGGGAGAGGAGAAAATTGAAAGAAAAGGAAGAGGAAGAAAAATGATAAGAAGGTTAAAAGAGGAGAGAAAGATGTGGGTGAGGAAGGATAAGAAAAAGAAGAAGAAAGGAAAGAGACAGGAGAACAAGTTAAAACAAAATTAAATTAAATGTATGGACTAGAAGAGAAGAGGGAAGAGAGGTTGGAGGAAAGGGAAGAAGAGGAAAAAGAGGAGGAAGAGGAGAAGGAAAAGGAAAACGAAGAACAAGAAGTAGTTGTCGAAAGGGAACAATAATGAAAGGAATAATAATGAAGACTGCCCTTTTCATATTGAACTGTATGGAAACTGGAGCATGGTATCAAATATTATGTAAATTCAAAATTTACATTTTCTACTCTACTCTCTAACACTCTCTCTCATTCTCACTCTCTGAACCTCCCTCCTTCTCACTCACTCATTCACTCCCATTGTCTTCCCATTGGTCAACTGAGCCTAATCGATTTGTTTCTTTTAAGGGGTGACTTCAGTAAAATACCTTTTGTTTTTTTTTTCACTTTTGTTTTAATATTCATTTTCGTGTACTAAAAATTCTTTTTCAAATATTTAAAGTCTCTGCATTGCAACAAACCACTGTTGAAGCTAGATGTTGGATTTGTTGCACTGCAACTTTAAAATGATTTGTACTAATAATCATTTACTAATATAATTTCAACTAGTGGTGGAGAATAATCGATAGTACTATCGATAACTATCGATAGTTACGGCTATCGTTAAAAATCGATAGTTTGCAGTGCGCAATCGATAGTTTTTGATAGTGTTTTTATAACGTTCAGTACCTAGTGTTCTTAGGTTATGTTATGATTATGTAGTTTCTTAGTCGTTTTTATAGCATGGGAAAGAAACAGAATACAAAATAAAAAATCATAAAAATTCAGCATATATACCATGAAATAAAATGAATCATAACTTTATAATACAATAATTATTAATATATCATTACATGCGACTCGCGCAAAGGCCTAAGCCTGTGTTTGGAAGGGAGTCTGCAGTCTGGATTATATTTCCCGCCGGATTTTACAATTTGATTAAGCTTTTTAGATTTATCACACTTGAAAGCTGTGAACATTGGTTTACTAACTGAAAATTAAAAATAAAGTACAGTTTTTGCGTTTTGTATAAAGATTAACTATCGATAGTAAAGGTGTTGACTATCGATGGCGCTGACTATCGATTATTCTCCACCACTAATTCAACACTTTTCCAGCAACTTTCCTTCAAATTTTCTTTATTGCTTCACTTTAAATAATCGAAAGTCGTTTGAGTTACAAGTCAATCAATTATATTGTAGCCTACAAGAATTTTGTTATCAACCTCGTAATGCAAAGAACACATCAGGGAAACCACTATAAGAAAACAACAGACAGGATAAGTTCCAAGGATCTCAAGAATAGAATCATCCTGAAAAAAATAGATCTAACTCAAATTAATGAAACGTCTGCTGTGACTAAACTAATGCTCAACTAGTACATTCCAATTGTCTAAGATAAGTTTTAAGTGCTCAATGAACGAAGTTTTTTCCAAACTTTGCCTTTTCATGTAAATGCATCACATAGAATTTGATTTCATTAGCTCTACCTATTAGATCAATGTTAATATTTCCAACAAAATGTAAATAGTATCAACCAGGTTTACTTTCTATGTGGTGTTAAGAATATTGTATGTAAGCACACATTTGAAAAAAAAGTAAATTTATCATGAATAAAGTAATCTAATCTAATGATCAACACTAAATTAAATGTTGCTTAAATACAGATTGGGGCACGGAAAATTCACCCCATGCATAACTTCCGCTGTTGGATCTCAGAGTTGCGTCATTTTTAAACACCCGTTAAGAAACACGAAAATAAACACATCAGCCGGTTGCACAAAAGCCAATTAAATTTAATCCTTGTAGAATGACATCATTCTACGGAGATTAAACTTAATGGAGAAAATTTAGTTGCACAAAGCACATTTACAAGCGATAACACCGATTAGGCTAACCGGCGTAAGAGATACTTAACCACCCATTCACTGATAATTGAATTTCACGAATTCTGTTCGTTTCGTTACAGTTAAGTTACATTTTATAGGTTATGTTTATTGTACCAGAGCACGGCACAGCAAATTAGGTCGTAGGTGTTGAAAACCTTTCAAAATGAATCGAATCGCTTGTAATTGTGCTTTGTGCAACTAAATTTTCTGCAGTTTAATCTCCGTAGAATGACGTCATTCTACAGGGATTAAATTTAATTGGTTTTTGTGCAACCGGCTGTTAGTGTTTCTTAAGAAACACAAAGAAATTGAACTAAATTATAATAATTGAATTCGAAATTCCTTTTATTGTCAGTGAATTCTAAATATTCTAGTTTACATTCTCATGTCAAATAAAAGTTGTTTTTACATTTTGTCAAATTCAAATCAAAGTCGAATCGCACTAGTGTGAAAGCTCACCTTTACCACCGGGTTTCACATTTTTCAACCGCATTCTCCTCACAATTCTCTTGAAAGAAGTCATCGTTGATTTTCACTCTTTCTCAGTTTCCCATGAAAGTTTTTGAGTTCCAGTGGCACAACACTATATTGTGCAATTTTGCACATAGTTATTATTTAGGGGTTTGTAAACTTTCAACCGACTTTTATGAGAACTAGAAGAAACTTTCACTATCCAGTGGCCAATTATGAAGAATCCTCACCACTAATATTAAATAAATATTCTCCTAATAAATAGAAACCGGTTTGTTTATTCTATCCACACAAAAAAATTATAAGCCTATCAAATTATTAGTTATAAATTATAAAATTATAAGAATAAAAATAAATTATGATTTATCTAAAGGCAAAAATAAAAGGCCAATGAATAAATTATTTGTTCGTTTTACGAGCACCCTCGGGGTGCTTGAAATTATTTATCCTACGGTTGATGTAAATAATTTATATATAATTTTCATTTATGTAACAATTGAACTGTAATTTTATATATTTTTTTCAATGTTGTTATATATTCTTTTACAACTGATGATGTTGTTTCAGCTGTGCAAATAGACGAATTTGAATTTGTAAAAATTAAACATTTTTCAATTATTGCTTTTTTGCATTCTATGTAATAATTGTGTCCAATTATTCCCAATTATTTGGAAGAAACTATTTGTAAAACAATATGTAATTATTTCTTAATTATTAATGAGATAATTGATTCTTATCATGATCATGATAATTTATTATTTCGAATATATGTTTCAATATAATAAAAAAAGGAAAACGCTTATTATTTTAAAAATAATCTATTCCTCAATCTCTTTCCAGTGAAATAACTTATGGCCAGTTGCACAAAAGAAAATTAAATTCAACCACCGTAAGATGAGGTCATCTTACAAAGCTTAATAGGGAAGTCATTGCACTGGCTCCGTCAAATGACGTCATCTTACGGTGGTCAATTTTTTTTCGTGCAACTTCGAAATGACCTTTGAGCACTGAAGTAACTCTCATTGTTTTAAGCACAAATCAAAGTAGGCTATTTACTTGAGAAAAAATACATTTCCCTTGAAAAATTTAAAAGTTTCAAGATTTATGTATTTTCAAATAAATCCTACCTATGACCTAAATCCCAAACTACAAGAAAACCTTTTGATAACTCAAGATAACTAGAAAAAACTTCAACTCTATGTTAACCCAAATAATTTAAATATTAGTTATGTTGAAAAAAATATTTCTTCCCATCTTTACAAGCTTCCTAATATTATTATACACTCCCTAATAGTTTCTCTCTTCAAACTATAAAAAAACCTTTTAAAACTTTGGGTAAGCTTCTATTATTTTAAGATGTATTCCTATGACTCTTTTCTTTAACCCAAATCACAGACTATAAGTAAACCCTTCAAAAAACGCCAATCATTTTGAAATGTGGTTTTTAATTCCCTTTTGTCTTCAATTTACTTTCCAAACTACAAGGAAAACTTTAAAAATTTGAGGGAAACATCAAAAACAGCTATTTACGAGAAACTGCGACGTTTTGATGACTTTTTACAATAAGTACACCTTTTCAAAGACCCCAAAAAACCATGTTTTGATGACTTTTCACAGTAAGTACACCTTTTCAAAGACCCCCAAAAACCGGAAACTTTAGTTTAAAACGAATAACTTGTTCAAAAGCTAAAAAATAGTCCGAAAACTATAACTAGTTCATGTGAAACACTTCACCTTTTGAAAACATCATAACAAAAAACCAAAAACAAAGTCCAAAAGCTGACAACTTGATGGAAAACGCAACTAAAACCGACTGACAACGTATAATGGAAAACTTAAATAAAACCGAAAACTGTACAAAAAACTCAACTTAATCTGAAAACTCTACCAAAAACTATGACTTGTTCAGAAAAACCACTTCACAACATTCAAAAGTCACAAACGTTGGGATTGAGTACCTAAACATCCTTGAATTAAAACCTCCCAAGTCCAAAAACTAATAACTAGTTCAAAAAACTAACTCAACTTGTAACTTAACTAAATTAACTCAAATCTTCACTATAACGCGTCCACGAAAAACACTCCATAGCACAGAAAAGACACATAAGTTGTTGATACAACGGTTGTTATACAACTGACTAGTCATGGAGAACCGCAAGAGGTACAGTCACCAGCAAAAGTCGTAAAAGTACAGTCAGAGTTGGCGGGGAATCATTGAAAGAGTGAGTGGGAAGTGAGCTCCGCCCCCTATATATATATATATATATATATATATATATATATATATATATATATATACTGCGTTACATACGGTGTATACATATATATATAAGTTATATGGCCACCTTTTCAATAGGGGAGGAGGAGTCCGTATAAAATATTCAGGAGAAACGTATTTATATTTATGAGCCTCTATTTGCAAATGGGAGTCAATTCCATGTTTAGATTACAGTGTTATTGATGGATTTGTGGACAATGATGGCGGGAAAAATAATATTGGCGGGAAAAATATATTGATGGTGAGGGGAAAAATTGCAATTGCAAAGATATTGGCAGGAAAAGTCATCTTGGTGGAAACAATATTGGCAGGAAGAGTATTATTGGTTGGAGGAAAAATTGGGCTGGCACAAGTATTGGCGGGAAAAATATTTTTGGCAGGAAAAGTGCTATTGGAGGGAAATAATATATTGATGATGGAGGAAAATTGTGTTTGCAAAGATAATGGTAGAAAACTGGCTATTAATGGGGAAAACTTTGGTGGGAAAAGTTTTATT
>OX418222.1:5117853-5311034 GCA_948455865.1 Conomelus anceps | reverse complement strand
GAAATTCTGATTGAATTATTTATTAATTGAATAGTTTAATTGATTCATCAACCTTCAACATGTTTCGTGTCAATCAACATATTGAACATAATTTTATTAATTTCAAGTTCCTCAAAGTGCTATTAGTTTCTGAATATTTGGCAGTTTGATAAAATGTTAGTTCCTTAAAACCACCTAACATTTTTATTTTGTGTTGGTTACCGAAATTATTTACCTAATTTTTACAGTGCAAGCATAGCCGTTGTTACTTTTTTGTAATAAAAAAATTCTTTAATTTCAAATCATCATCAAATTAATAAATAAAACTTTCAAACAATTATATAATCAATAAGTATTGAGGAATTTAATAAGAACAAATCTAATATAACATAATAAACAAGTGATATAATAAAAATTGGGAATATTGATTGAATATTTTTCAATTCAAGAGTTTAGTTGATTCATTGACCTCCAATATTTTTTTGTGTTAATTAGTATATTGAACATAATTTTATTGATTATTTCAAGATTCTCAATGTGCTATTATGTACTATAATTAATTATTTATATTTGGCAGTTTGATAAAATATCAGTTCCTTCAAAACTACCTAATATTGTTACTTTGTGTTGATCACCACAATTATTCACCTAATTTCTACATTGCAAACATGATCACTGTAACTTTCTTTCAAATTTATAAATTATAATAATAATCATCAAATCATTGAAATTTACGATGAACAAAGTTTTATTTCATTACAGAGTTGGGTCCTTGAATACTCCATAGTATAAGCTTATTTTTTTAGTTTTTACAGGCTTACAGAGAAAACCTATATGAGACTTGTGCATGAATAGTAATACAATGATGTTATGAATGGTGGACAGTTTTAGATGGGTTCCGAACCACGAAATTTATTAATTATACATTATAATAATTATAAACTACTTGAACTTTATTATGACTAGGGCTTAAAATGTAATCGTATTAGGCCTATTACTAACACTTTATTTCATTAAAGGATTAGGTCCTGTATTGGTTTAATTCGGAACCCACCTAAAACTGTAGGTCCAACTCATAAATCACCATCATCCAACTTATTACCCACGCACAGGTCTCAGACCTATGTGGGCTTCATCCTCAAAAAAAAATTGAAAAGTGTACCTTTAAGATAAATTCAAAACAAATGACCAACCTTATGGTTAGGAGAGGTGAAACAGTTAAAGAAGGACTTAACTATGCACAACTTACTACTAAGCACCAACTTAACTCACAGAAAGACCTGATGCATGCTGGGATGGCATGATACTACAGTAGGTGTGACACGAGAAATTGGTTCAGGGAATAACATGTGATAACATGTCTATCAATACTTACTACTTACGTTGCTACAACAATGAATGGACTGTTGATAGCAGGGAAAAAAGGAGGGAAAAATGGAGAAAAAATTAGGGAAAAAGGGAGAAAATGTAGGAGGAAAGAGGGTGGTGAAAAGAGAGGAAGAAAAGAGGGTGGATAGAGGGAAGAAAAAGGGCGTAAAGAGGAAGAGTTGAAAGGGGAAGGGAGGAAAAGGAAAGAAAGAGGGAGTGAAAAGGGAAAGGGAAAGGAGGGAAAGGGTGAAAAATGAAGGGAAAAGGGATGAAAGATAGAGGAAAGGGAAGGGAAAAGAGGAAAGAAATGGGAAAAGGGAGGAAGGGTGGTGAAAATAGAGGGAATAGAGGATAGACGGTGTAATGAAGAGGGAAAGGGAGGAAGAGGGAGTTTAAAAGAGAAAAGGGAGAAATCGAGGGAAAAGAGAAGAGAGGGGGCAAGGGGTGTAAAAGAGAGAGAGAGGAAAAAAGGGAAAAAGGGAAAATGGAGGAAAAAAGGGAAAAGTGGAAGAGTTAAATTGTGACAGTCCAATTTTATCACAGACATCATCATTATGGCCTTTTTGTAGCAGGTTTGGCTTCATTAGTAGATGAAAAGTATTAAAGATTTCCAATAAAGAAGGAAATAATTCTTTGAAATATTATATGACTACTCAATGTATACTGTATGTTGTACAAGAAGAAATTGTAAATGAATATTGACTTTCAAATTATCTTTAAATAAATTAATCATCTTTAAAGCTGATCTCAAACTTCTCTATATATTATTGCACCATAAACGAACACCTTTGAAAAAGCCAAAAAAACATACATGGGCTCTTCCATAATTAAATATTAATAGCATAGATTCCACTCCATTGATGAATAGTGTAACATAAGTTTTGTATATTACATGTTGTTAAATACTTAAATGCAGCAAAACCTAGTTATATTGGTAGGAAACTCCACAACAAGCTACCGCAGTTTTTAAAAAGTCTTCAAGATAATTATAACTTTGCAGACCAGACTTTTGCAGACCATATCATTCAAACTGGACACACTTTTACTGACATCACTACCAACTTACACATTCTATATATAAAATCTAAAGGACACGAACTCCAACACCATGGAACAATTTGAAATTTACAAACACACCACACACAATAAACAAAACATCCTCAACGAACAGTTAAATTTTAAATCACACAAACTTTTTGACTACATTATACAGAAACCACAGCTCTTCTAACCAACAAATGGACATCGATATTTAGGATGCCTTGAAGATGGGTTTCAACAACTCGAAAACGTTTGGCCTACAAAGTAAGTGAAATACTACTTATTTTTAATAAAAATTTGACTGCAAGTCGTGGAATTCACTTGATAAGTTAATATTAACAACGCAGTTCGTCATGGAACAAGAAATCCAGGAAGATAATTATAAAAATATTTTAAAAACAATAATTGAAAAAATATTTAGTTAATAAAGCCTTTTATAGTGCACAAGAGTTTCTTTCACATCAAAATTAAGCCTCAACTCAACTAATTGATATACTAATTATTGTAACTAGGGTATAAGATTGTATAATTGTTGATCTGACTTATCTTATACTCCTTAACTGGAGTCTCCAAGACGTAATCTACAAAAAATCAAAGGCTGCTACATAATTATGTTAATGAATAATAAGACTTGAAGTTGTCACAGCCACATTTATTGAAAACCGTGAGATACTGGTTTCGGTTGTTACACCATTATCAATCTCAAACAAACTAAAACTGAGATACAGAGTAGCTTAATAATATACTAAACACGGAATAATACTATTAGCTGAAGGAGAAAGTGCCTCTAATAGGCTGACCTTTGAAGGTCTGTCATTGGCTGAAGGCCAAAACAAGACACGCCCACTGGTGGGAGGAGCAACAAGCAAAAATATGTGTCACAATCAAGAACCAAAAACCGTGAACTCATAGAAAGCAACAAATAAGATCAATACACAAGTAGGCTAGAATTTAAAAAAAATTAATAAAAAAGTTGAAGCACCCTGAAATGCAGTCAAGGTAACCGAGAAAAACACGAAAGTACTGTTATTAAAATGTAGGCCAAAATTATTATGAAATCAAATTATTGTATTGAATTGGTTGAAATGAATTCAATTTTTTAAACTAGTGGACACAAGTTCAAGACCGAAGAAAATGTTGAATTTCTTCATTATTGATTGGCAAAGGCAGACAACTGAACATTAAAGAAGCTTTTTTTTGTAGATTACGTCTTGGAGACTCCAGTTAAGGAGTATAAGACAAGTCAGATTAACAATTATACTATCTTAAACACTAGTTACCATAATTACTATATCAATTAGTTGTGGTGATGCTTAATTTTGATATGAAAGGCTTTGGAGATAACTAGGTTGGTAATAAAATATTTCAATACTAGTTCAAACAATCAAATTTATTTCAACATTTCAACACAACTAACTTGGTTTCAACATAATTCTGACCTACATTTTAATAACGGCACTTTCGTGTCTTTCTCGGTTGGCCTTGACTGAATTTCAGTGAGCTTCAATTTTCTAAGTTAAAATGATTCAATTCTAGCACAATTTACTTGTGTATTGTTCTTGTTTGTTGCTTTCTATATGTTCCCGGTTTTTGGTTCTTGATTTTGACACTTATTTTGCTTGTTGCTCCTCCCACCAGTGGGCGTGTCCATTTTTTGCGTTCAATCACAGACCTTCAATGAAGGTCAGCTTATCAGAGGCACTTTCTCTCTCAACCAATAGTATCATTCAATTTGTAAAAGACTGGTTAACAGCACTTAAGTATTCCATTAAAAACGATAGCCAAAATTTAATAAATAGAACTAATAAGGAAAAAAGCAGCCACTCCATAGAGATAATCTAGCTTTTTTTGTGTAAAAGAGTACGAGTGAAAGTGTGTGTGAATGTGTGCATGCATGAGAGGTTTCAGTAAGCTATTATGATTTATTATCTATTGAAGTGTTCCAACACAGGTTTTCCCATAGGGAAACACATATTTGAAGATAAGTTGATTTTGTTTGATTTTGTAATTCCTTATTTAGTATAATATAAGCTACTCAAGAAACAATTTACAATTTCTATCGAAATTTTCAGTGATTCTAAATTTGCGTTCATTACCTGACCTCAAAGTTTTGAAAATGTAACCGAGTCAACATTTAAAAAGAGAGCAGTTTTGAACTCTAATGCCCACATTTATAAATTTCCTTCAGTGTTTCTTGACTCGAGAGACTCTTGAAATTCTTATATAAATACATTACATTTCAAGAGTCCCTTGACTGAAGAGTTTCTGAAGGAACGTTCATAAATACAGCCCCAAGTCTGTTCTATCTTCACATTCATTGTATTTTTATCAAAATGAATAATAACTTTCTCATTGTAAATTCAACGACTTGCAGTCAATTTTAATTGTAAATAAATAATATTTCTACTCACAAGGCCAAACGTTTTCAAGCCATGGAGACTCATCTTCAAAGAGGCTTATCTTCAAAGAGACTCATCTTGAAAGAGACTCATTTCTAATAAAATAATAAAAAAATAGATAGAAGACTTAAAATATTCATGATAATTTAAGGAATTATACTTACAGGAGTTCCGTCACAAAATTGAAATGTCCAAACAAAGATGGCCTCAAAACTCGACTCCCAAGCTAAAGTACAACAAAACTAGATAAATTATTACAACCTAACCTAACCTAAAAATAACGTGCGACCTTATTTCAAAGGCGAACGTATCTTTATAACCGGCGAGACTCAACTGGTGATGGGCCACTCGGATACGGTTCTAAGCAAGGGACTTTGAGTGACACGTAATAATGAGCAGAAGAAGAAGAAAGAGAAGGAGTTGGTGGAGAAGTAGGTGTAGTAGAAGAGCAAGAAGAAGAAGAAAGAGGCGGAAAAAATAAAAAGGTAGAGAAGATGTTGGGGGGTGGGGTGGTGATGAGTAGGTGAGGAGGTGGAAATGAGTGGAGGAAATAAGTGAGACAACTAAAAACCAAAAGTGTTTGGTGAGGGGTTGAAGAGAAGAAAGGGATGGTGAAGAAGAAAAAGACGAGGCTGGTGATGAGGGAAGAAGAAGAAGAAGGTGATGAAGAGGGTGGAGAAAGAGGGAATGAGGGAATGAGTGGAGGAAACACCGAGACAACTTACAACCGAAAGTGCTTGCTGAGGGGGAGCAGAAGAGGAGAAAGTGAATAAGAAGAAATAGACAAGGAAGAAGACGATGAATTGGAGAAGGAGGTTTGAAGGTGAAGAGGATGGTGAAAGGCGAAGAGGTTTAGATATGGTGGAGGGGGCTGTTGAGTTTCTGGTGGAAGACGAGTTGATGAGAATATGGTTGTGGAGAAGGAGGAGTGAGAGGTGTAGGAGAAGAAGGTGGTGGAGTAGAAGTAGGAGGAGGAGGAAGAGAGGTTGATAAAAAGGAGGTAGAGTATTAGTAGGAGGAGGAGGAGGAGGAGTAGGAGGTGCAGAAGGAGGAGAGGATGATAAAAAGGAGGTAGAGAAGTAAAAGGAGGAGGAGAGGATAATAAGAAAGAGGAGAAGGAGATGATAGGGAGGAGAAAGTGGAGGAGTCGAAGGAGGTGGTGCTGGTGGTGTTGGTGAATGAGGAGGAGGTGTGGGATTAGGAAGAGGTGAAGGATGATAATGAGGAGGAGGAGGAGGAGGAGGAGGAGGAGAAAAAAGAAGAAGAATAAGAAGAGGTGTATTATAGTGATAGAGGTAGGGAGGGACAAATAATTATTGACTTCTGAAGCAACATGATAATCGAATGTCGTAAGTGAGTTTTGGATGAATTTTGGCGTGAGCTAGAAAGAAATGGAGATTATTATAGTGTTAGAGAGATAAGAGAAAGAGAGAGAGAGAGAGAGAGAGACAGAGAGAGAAAGAGAGAGTGAGTGAGAGAGTAGAGTGTGAGTGAACTAGGAGGAAGAGAAAAAAGAAAAATGAAGGGGGGAAAATTGAGGTTAAGTTTACTGAGGTCGCAAAAGAGCTCGATAGAAAAGAGCTCTTTAATAAACGACCGCAGTTATTGAATAGGGACTTCTGATGGGACAAGAAAATAATTGGGATAATTATTATTATGGAGTGGTAGAAAGACAAAGAAGAAGAAGAAGAAGAAGAAGATGGAATGAGAATGGAGAAGAAGATGGAATGAAAATTGGTGGAAGAAATGGAGGTGAATGAAGAGGTTGTGATGGTGAAGAAGAAGAAAATGATGACGAACATAGAGAAGAAGGAAGAAGGAGGAGGTGATGGAGGAGGAGGAGGAGGAGTAGGAGGAGGAGAAGAAGAAAAAGAAGAAGGTGGTGGTGGTGTGAAGGGGGTGAAGGGGGTGAAGTGGGAGGAGGAGATGATGAAGAAGAAGATTAAAGAAAAGAGGAGAAGAAGAAGTAAGTGAAGAAGAAGGGAGGATGAGGAGGAGATGTTGATGAAGAAGAAGGGAGAGCAAGAAGAAGAAGAATAAATAGGAAGGAGGAGAAGAAGAAAAGGGCGAAGAAGTAGGTGAAGAAGAAGAAGGGATGAACCATGATGAACCCGAATCTTGTTCTTAATATACAGTATATACTGTATATATATTGGACTTATGTTAGCATCATCAGAAAAAAAAACATTCTCAAAAAATATAAATATTTCCATCACAAAACACAAGGATAAAATACAATTTCACAACAATATGGTGTCTCTATTTTTATAAATAGAATAAATTCATAAATAGCTTAAGTAATACAAAATAATCTTTTATTTATTATATATTACAAAATATTATTTTGTATTACTTGGTCTATTCATAAAAATAGTGACACCATATTGTTGTGAAATTGTATTTTATCCTTGTGTTTTGTGATGGAAATATTTATATTTTTTGAGAATGTTTTTTTTTCTGATGATGCTAACATAAGTCCAATATATATACAGTATATCAAGTATATACAGTATATACTGTATATTAAGAACAAGATTCGGGTTCATCATGATTCACAAGAACCTGATAAATGAGTAATCAACAACATTCGCTCTTGCTCACTCACTCTCTCTCTAGTTCTCTCTCTCGCTCACCCCCTCAAGCAGTCACTCTTTTCCTCTCTCCCTCACATTCCCTCTCTCGTCATGTTTTTCATTATTTTTTACTTCTGCCTTTTAATCCTCTTCTGCTTCTTCTTCTCCTACTTCTTCCTTATCAACACCTCCTCTTCCTTCTCCCTTCTTCTTCTTCACCTACTTCTTCGCAGAATCAGAAGAAGATGAAGAAGGAGAAGAAGAAGAAGAAGAAGATGATGATGATGGAGGGGAGAGAATGAGTGATAAAGAGGGAGTGAAATGTCGGTGCCAATAAATTAATGGTGGCTAGACTAGTTACTTGTTTCGATGTATCGATTGACATTTAATCGATGTATCGATACATTCATTTGATGGCAGAGTAAAATGCTTTTCAAGCTCTTTTTGAGGTGTACATAATGGTTGAAGGGTTGGTGAAGAAGGGCGGGGAGGTTTAAAGAGAGAGGGAATGTGAGGGAGAGAGGAAAAGAGTGACTGCTTGAGGGGGTGAGCGAGAGAGAGAACTAGAGAGAGAGTGAGTGAGCAAGAGCGAATGTTGTTGATTACTCATTTATCAGGTTCTTGTGAATCATGATGAACCCGAATCTTGTTCTTAATATACAGTATATACTGTATATACTTGATATACTGTATATATATTGGACTTATGTTAGCATCATCAGAAAAAAAAACATTCTCAAAAAATATAAATATTTCCATCACAAAACACAAGGATAAAATACAATTTCACAACAATATGGTGTCACTATTTTTATGAATAGACCAAGTAATACAAAATAATATTTTGTAATATATAATAAATAAAAGATTATTTTGTATTACTTAAGCTATTTATGAATTTATTCTATTTATAAAAATAGAGACACCATATTGTTGTGAAATTGTATTTTATCCTTGTGTTTTGTGATGGAAATATTTATATTTTTTGTGAATGTGTTTTCTGATGATGCCCACATGTGTTCGAGACTTGTGCGTGGGTAATGAGGTGAATGATAACACATAGATGCCAGACGAAGGAGCGGGATTCGAACCCACGACCGCTGAAACGACAGCAAGCTGAAGTTGCGACGCCCCAACCAACTGCGCCAATGTGACGCCACTAATGTGGCAAATTAGTAAGAATAATAATTCCGAAATTATCTTGTGAACACTTGGCAATATAATAAAATTCAATCATAATTACTTGTGGATAATGAAATTGTAAATTATTGAAACTTGTAACAAATGATTTACTAGTAGTTCCGTGAACAGTAGACCTCACTACCAAATAAAAGGGTGCTTGCACAGAGGAACATACTCCTTGTACTCAATAATAATCACCATCGCAAAATTAAACACTATCATCACACCTAAACATGGATTCAATTTGCATAAAAAATTAATATTATTGAATTAACTCGCATAGAAGTTTTATTAAACAAAATCAACACTAGTAATCCATGATAATCTATATAAATAAAATTAGAGTTTTGTATGTACATTTATCAGAATTATATATTTTTTGGTTATTCTTACGTTTTATACATTAAAGAAGCCGAAACAAGTCTTATCTCATTTTCTGTCTGTCTGTCACGGCCCCAAAGGCATTTCACGCCGCCTTCTCCGGAAAAACGAAAGCATCGATCGGAATTAAAGTTATTTATCAGTATTGAAAACCTTTTTGACAATGTCTTTAGCTATAAAAAACTAAATTAACTTTTTTTAACAGAATAATAAACGTTTAAAAACCAAGTATTGTGCGATTTTGGATACATTTCTTCTAAGTTTTAGGCGGGTTACACACATATGCATCTCGCACGGTGCGACTGGTATTTTTCTTGCTACTAGCATGCAGCTTGAAGACCAACCTGTGTTAATTACGTGGAGCTTACACACTTATACGACTGGCACAGTGCTACTGCCATCATGCATCTCGCATGCAGCGTGCAGCGCCACTAGGAACCGATCGGTCGGTCTTTTGGCGTGGCATGCAGCGTGCATCTCGAGTTGGGGCATGCGCAGAACACATTTCCAAGTCATCATCCGATGCCGACGACGACATTTTCCAATGAACTGAGCGCCAAGAAGTACTACCTCTCTCTACTACCTCTTTTGCTTTTCCTTTCAGACTTTTAAAAATGAGTGTTCAAATCACTCATGGGCACTATTATTGTTTCAAAATGTGTTCAGATGCAGGAGGCTCATAGAACAGCTGATAACATGATAATATGTCACTATGGTGATGATATAGGTCTCCTAAGTCAAAGCAACAGATTAGCTCTGTATCAAATTTACAGATGCTAATTACCCTGTGTCATGTGAGCTCACTTATTGTTTGTATTGAGCTTTTCCTGTAATACATTAATCGAAAGAACTAAACACAAAACTATGCAGGTTGGTAGAGCTGCAAAGTTACTGAAAAGGTAGTTTATTTTTTAAAAGAAAAACTCTGAAAATTCACATCATCTGTGCAAAAAACAGTTCATTTATGAACTTCTCTTTTCATACAGATGAACTGCATGGCAAAAAAATTGTATGGTAATTCACTCACCCTTCCCAATGTCGTAATTTTGTGCTTATCTACCAGAAAAGGAAAACTGCAAACTGTATTCCTGGGCAAGACTGGGTAAAATGCTACTAAGTTATAATTCAAAGTACATAAAAGTTCTTGGTAGATCTCAGCCCAAAATTAATTGTTTTGTCACTGAGTTTCAATCAATTGTACCACTAAAAGAATATTGAACATTTGAATTATATAAAGATTAATTAAAGGAAAAAAGATTTGCTAATGATAAATCTTAACTAATGAAATTTATGTAGCAATTGCGTTTGATTTTAATTGTGTTTGGTCGTTGAGTAAGTTCGTTCTGTCTTTTTATGGTGTTTAAATATTTCATATTGCTCCAGTGTATTTAGTTTGTGGCTTTTTTGTAATGTGGACACTCACACAATAACATCCAAACTGACTTAGAAATTCTACACATTCCAAAAAAGCCACAAACTAAATACACTGGAGCAATATGAAATATTTAAACACCATAAACAAGACAACCAACTTACTCAACGACCAAACACAATTCAAATCAAACGCAATTTTTAACTGCATAAAGGCCGCTCATCCAAACCTCAACAAAGCATGACCCCTGGCGGCAGGCTGACGAAGCTTCTTTTCAGAAGTGAAATGCATTCCTCAAGCATCTCCAATTTATGTGAGTAAAACATTATATAAAAGTGAAATACAGTGTCAGTTTTAATATTAGATTGATTATTATTACTCTCAATGTGTGCAGAGGATATACAAGCTGCTATGAAATCGATGTGTTGCTTTCAGTAGGCTACAGAAAAATTAGCCCAAATTTTATGATAGGAGAACAGCTTAGATTTCGGGTGCCTACTAACTGTTATAATTCGTTGAGTCACTCAGTTGGTCACTCAAATGGCTACAAATGTGCCCTTTTATTTGCATGTTGGTATAGAGGTAAAAAAGTTTAACTGCTAGTCAGATTGTCTCATTTGCAACGTGCATCAAAGAGAAGATATTGAACACTTTTAATACGTTGTCCAAAGTATAGTAACATTCGTTCAAGCTTCATTACATAATGCTGTCAGACGCTGATAAAAAAATGGTACGGTACTACTTTAACATTTGATTGATTTAAAATAAATCGATTAGCCTATACCTTTTTGTGCTGAAAGCTATGAAACTTACTCAATACCTGTCTCGAATATTATCCATCTGATTGCACTAAGCTATCATTATTATGGTTTGCATGGGAATTCGCCCATCAAATTCTGAATCTAAACAAAGCAGCTGATTCAAAAAAAAAAAATGACATGAATACTTTTGAATGTCTCGCATAATTATCCAGCTGATTGTATCATGCCTTTCTATCAAGTGTAACAAAAAATATCGTACACTAGCTGGCCCGACGCGCAATGCTGCGTTCTCATAAAAAATTCTTGATTTTATTATTTGCCACCTCCCACTGGGGTTACAATTCAAATTTCAATCTTCTAGGACTATTGGGGAAGAAGTTAGTCCTAGGGCTCTTCCAGCTGATCAGAGAGGCTGATCCTTCGTTGTTTTCTTACACAGTAAGACCTTACTCACCACCTCTCAATGAACATTTCAAATTTAAACCTCCTACGACTATTCAAATCAAATCAAATTCTTTATTTATTCCCAAAAACAGAACAGTACAATGAAAGTAAAAGAAAATTGACACAGCAGGAATACCTCTACTAAGACTATACGTCTGTGTGTAGGGGTGAGTTCTGCGGATGTCTTACATATTATATTTCTACTTCAAGACTTAAAACTACATATACAAGTTTCATGCTACACCATACTTCACAATATTTTGAAATACATTTTGTTAATGTAATTGAGTAGAATTTAAAATAATAGATGAACTACAGCTCAGTTAATAGAGTTAACTAGAGACAGGTCTAGTTCATACATTATTAGAAATTTTATCACAGAAGAGGAATTTAAATTATTGTGTAAATTAATGAGTAACGGTGACACGCGGACCCAACAGGCACTTTCATTCTTATGTTGATTCTGACAAAAGAGACATAAAAACTACCAGTTGAAAAAGTTACTAGAATACTAGAATACCCATACTAGAATACCATACTGGATAATGGACTGGACATAAGCATAGTAGACGGTTCCACATTGCTTCCTACTCAGAACATGGCTAAGCTGTGAGAAGGCATACAGTAACTTTCTGAGTCGTTGCTTGACACACTGAACGTGCGGCCTCCAGCTGAGGTTGTAGTCAAATATAACGCCCAGGTACTTATATTGGTTGACTCGTTCTATACTTTCACAATTGCAGTCAATTGCGTATTGACATGAGTGCAATTTCAAATTTCTTGGCCCTGGATCCTGTTGATTTTGGGTAACTATAGGCATGTACTTGGTCTTTTCGTGTTAACAGTTAAACAATTATGATCGAACCAGCTTTTTATTCTGGCCAGGTCAGTTGTCGCATTTTCATATACCTCGTTCCACTGTCTTCCTACTGTGACCACTGCTGTATCATCAGCAAATAAAAATAGTTTACTGTTTATGTTTAGATGTGAAATATTATTTACATAAATAAGGAAAAGCACAGGGCCTAGGGTGCTTCCCTGCACCACTCCATAATCTACTTTTTCCATTCCACTCCCCTCATTATTGATTTGTACGTATTGCACTCTGTCTTGAAGGTAGCTCTTGAACCACTGTAGGGCTGTCTGTTTAATCCCCATCATTTCCAATTTTATTGCCAGTTTCCCTCTGTCCACTGAGTCGAAGGCTTTTGCCAAGTCAAGGTAAGTGATTAATAGTTTGTTCTTCAATTTTATGTTATCAGAAATAAATTTAGAAAGATCAAAAAATGCATTGGACGAATTTTTCGATTTTTGAAATCCATATTGAGATTTTGTTAGAAGGTTATTCGTGTTTAAGTATTGCAACAACTGTATTTTTACACATTTTTCAATTATTTTAGATGTTATATCTAACAAGGAAATAGGACGATAATTTGTGAAATCATTTTTTGCTCCAGATTTGTGGATAGGGATTACTTTGGAAATTTTAAGGGTGTCTGGAAATTTACCTGTTTGGATACTTAAGTTAATGATATGATGCATAGGAAGTAGCAGGGTCTGGAAATTTTCTTTAAAAACTTTGGCAGGTATGTGATCATGACCTGGTGCACTGTTTCCTCTCAAGCTATCTATCACCTGCCCGAGCTCTTCTTGTGAGACACAATGGAACTCAAACACAGATTCAACAGCATGGTCATAATCATTCACTTCAGGCTCTCCCAAGGTCTGCAGTGCATCGGCTAAGTTTTTTCCTACTGAGGCAAAGTACTTGTTAAGATCGTTACTGATTTTTCTAGCACCCCGCTGCTCGGAGATCCCATCACCAGAAAACGCACTGACCGGAAAAGTTTGGTTCCTGACATTTCTTCCTGCTATTTCGGCAACCACTGACCAGAATCTTTTAGGATTATTTGTTACTTTGTTTATTTTATTTTTGTAGTAATTGTGTTTTGCTCGCTTAATACAAGAGTGAAGTGTATTACTGTACTGTATAAATTCATTTTTAAAATTTTGGGAAAAAGGGTGTCTATTAAACTTTTTTTTTAGTTTATCGCGGTGTCTTATTGATTGAATCAGACCCATAGTGATCCAGGGCTTCAATTTAGTATTTCTTGCAGTAACTGGGATTATTTTAGTATTTTCATCTATAACTTCCTGAACAGTTGCAGTGAAAATGCATGTTGCCACATTCACGTCATTTTCCGCAATGATCAAGTCCCAATTTTTACTAGAGAGAGCTTCTTTAATCCCATTCCAGTCGACCTTCCAGACATAATTGTCCTTGTTATTGCATGGTTGCTTATTTTTATTTGAAACTATACTCAAGCATATGGCATAATGATCAGTCACAGCTGTCTGAATTATTACTGAAGAAACATTAAGGGAATGCGGTAACTTAACAAAATAGTGATCAATACAAGTATTGCTTATAGGTCGAGTAACTTTATCTACACATGCAGTCATGCCCGCCTCATTCAAAATATCTACGTATTGTTCCTCTAATGAGCCGGGGGCGACGTCCAGTGTGTCACAGTTGATGTCTCCGACCAGAATGCGCATTCCCACATTATGTTCTCTACTTCCGTTAAAATGATTATTGAGGGCGTTAAGGAACGGAGGAAAGCTAGAGTTGGGACTGCGATACACGGCGAGTAGCTCGCAGGGCGACCCCTCCCAAACAAAAGCGAGGGATAGACAGGTAGCCACACCACCCAGCCGCAGCTCTTAGCAAGAGACTGTGAGGTCACTGCTCATGTACACGACCAGCCCATCACACTGATTTAAACTATTATAGGATCTAAAGAGGTTATACCCTGGAATATCCAAAAGATCACTCTCGTCATTGAGCCATGCCTCCGTCAATACTATGCAGCTAAATCTATGTTTGAGGCTCTGTACAACAATGATAAATTCATCAATATTCATTTTATAGCTTCGTATATTTTGATGAATTACCGTGAAGCCCGCGTTGTCACCACTCCCCATGGAACTGGAGTTAGAAGAATTTAAGCTAAAGTTGCTAATATCAGTGCATTCTAAGCATTCGATTGGAGAAGCGTCCAGTGGCTCCATAAGATCGCACATTGGATCAATCTATATAGGGACAAGCCCCGCCTGGCTCACAAATACCTAACTCAGGGGATAAAGAAATTTGGACTACACTTATATCTATGTACCTACACTATATCTGATGTTGTGTTAAACAAAATACATAAATTAGTGTTCTAATCAGCATAGCTATATACTTAGAGTATGATAATTATAGGTAGACAAAATTAACTACTAAAGACCAGAGAGTAAGCTGCAATCCAGACAAGACTATTTATTTTTCTGTTGTGATAATCATAATGAATGAAAACGAAAACTATTAGGGTAGAAGCTACGTTTTTGATTTTATTATTCGCCACCTCCTACTGAGACTACATTTCAAATTTGTAGCTGCAGATGTCATCAACTCGGCATAATTACATTTCATCATACCCAGTCATATGTTACCTACTTTTGCAAGGCTCCGACTGCGCGGTAGCCTACATGCAAAGTGCAAAGTCTTTTGCTGTTCAAAGACAGCGTAAATAACGCCGCTAAGGGGCATGCCATATGATTAAAAACTGTTGACTTTTATCAGCTGTTCCTTTAAGCTGCTTGGCCGGCAAGTTCAGTAAGTTAGGTATGTAAAATGAATTAATTAATAATAATTATTAGCCCCCCTATTAAAATTTATGGCCAGAAACCATCCCCAATATTCACACAACATATTCCCAAAGTTTCATGCCAATCTGTCAAGTAGTTTTGAAGTCTATAGGGAACATACATACATACATACAGACAGACATTCATTTTTATATATATAGATTACAAGGCTGTAAACTTTTGCCGGTTCTTGCATATTCACGTTTCTGCACCAGGCTGCGCCTCGTGCATAAACTATCAGGCCGGCCACACACATGAACAGTCGAGGCGAGGCATTTTGACTAGAGGCGTCTTGAGCGACAGAGAAAGCATGGGCGCTTATGGAGCACCATACACTTCAAGAGGTGAGGCGAGGCGAAAAGGCGCCTTTAGCCACAGAGCAGTCAAGAATTTCGTTTCGCCTAGTCACCAAGAGTAGGAGCGTTCTGCGCATGCGCGAAGTCACTTGACCTCCACCACTCAGCTTCTGTCGAGTGTCCACTTTGCCGGATCTGACCGCAATTCAACAATGAAACCACTTATATCCCTTTTTGATTAAGGGCGGGTGTCCACGGACGACTATCGTATGTGGTCATCGATCTCTATACTACTACAACTGGATCGCGCGCTGCATATATGAGGCAGTGAGCTTTTGCGGTCCGGTTTTCTCGACAGCATTTCCCCCACTACTAGTCCGTGTAGAAGCGCGCTCTTGCACAGCACGGCTTACGGCGATACCATGTTCGCCATCACAAAAATCGCTATATCTTCGTTTGCAGTGGCTCGATTTTCAATTAGTTCACATATTTGTAATCCGTATAAACGTGTAAAGATTATGGTATAAATTTCATATCAAAATAATTTAATAGTAAACTATTATTTTATGACACTCAAAACGAATAAGGTTGCAGCCATAAAGTTATTTTGAAAGCTACTCTCCTGTTGTTTATTATATTACATAATTGAGGTCCAATTAAAGCTTAGAAGATCAGCCATTTTTTATCATTAAGTTATTAATAGATTTAGATTAATTTCCTTGGTGTTGTTCTGCCACAAGTTCTCATCTAGTGCTGACTAGTCAGGTCATCACTGGTAGATGTAGTCTGCAACATCTATCAGTGTGTTTTAACATAATCTATATCCATAGGTTCAAACAAACGGTGTACGTGAGTATTCAAACATTGATGTAGCTTATACTAATTTTCCCAATCAAAAGGTTGAATATAGATAACAGAAAGTGAAGTTATATTGGTAGACTTTAAACAGGATAATACATACATGTGGTTTGGAAACTAAATTCAAATAATATTTCTTTTGCGGGAAAAGGCCGTAAGAATAATTTGCAGGCTGAATTCAATAGATTCGTGTCGGCATTTTTTCAAGTTCTTAGGCATATTTAACTTTCCCGTCATTATATATTTTGAGAACAATTCTTTTTTCCTTTTTAATTTAGCTTTTAATTAACAAACCAATACATACACAACTTAAGAAATACAAATATTAGACCTTCATATCAAAGACTTCAAGTTTATGACAAATTTCCTTTTGAAGGTGGTCGAAAATTATTTGATAAATACCCTAATCAAATAAAATTCATAACTAGTTTACAAAAAATGTCTAAATAAAAGGTCTTCAATAGAATATATAATACAAAATTCATTTTATAGCATGAGCTATAGATAGTTGAATTAAAATTGTAATAAATTTCCTTACAAATTTTATCTTACTGATGCTGTCAATAGGGCCCAAATTAAGATTTTTGATAGTAAAATACCCAATGAATATTCTAAAAATGTAATTACCTGAGCCTGATTTCTAATTCTAAATAATTTGCGCCTTGTTTTCGGTTTGCTTTCTTGTAGGAAAATCGAATTTTGTTGGTATCACATTTTGCTTCAATTTTCTTCTTATACCACCAACTTTGAAATGATCCTCATCAACGTGCTTATTATATAAACTTGAATGATGTGTAGGATTAACATTTTTTCGTTTTAGCCAGCAATCCATATTTTGCTCTAACAACTGAGTCATTAGGGAAACTGAAATACAATAATTCACTATTTTACAATTCAAATGTTCTATTACAGGGGTTCTCAATCTTTTTCAAGGACTGTACCCCTTAATGGAAAATTAAAATTTAGCGTACCCCCTTGTCACCGCGAGGAGATGTGGGGGGGGGGGGTGACGGTTAAATTAAAAAGCCTTTTTGCATCTTAAACACAATACATTTGGAAACATATTTGAAACCCATTACAAAAAAAAAAAAAAAAAAAATGGGAAGGATGAGCTTGCTTCTTACCATAGTTCCTCAATGCTAGGCTCAAGGTAAAACCTTCGTCCCCAACATTAACCATGATTGTCTCTGAACTTCTACGAAATAGTTATACAAACCTATTGCACTTGTTGGTTCCTAGTAACTCGACCACAAAGTATTCAATTTATTAGATTTCATTATTAAATAATAACCTTGCGTGATTGCGAAACGGGAAAAAATAGTTTAATTTTTCATTAACCTGCCCCATTAAGTACCCCTTGAAATACCCCCAAGGGGTACGCGTACCCCTTATCACAGTTATCACAGCTTGAGAACCCCTGTTCTATTGACTCATCTTCTTTTCCCATATTTTCACATATCTTCAGGTCCAAAATGCCTGTTTATATCAAAGCAATGCATTTATAGCCTATATGAGGAATTTTGGTACACTACAATTGATATTTGGCTGGAGAGTAGCATTATGCTAAGATAATTATTGCCTAATTGTTAAATAAGCTTCAATTATACTTAATATCACTGAGTCATAGGCAAGAAGGGCGGGATTTGGAGAAGACTCAACGGTTGAAACATGTATTATACATTGTAATGTCCTATTTTGGTCAATCAGGTGAGTTGAACAAAATAATAATTCATCTGATTAGACGTACCAGTTATATCTGATCGGAAAGCTGAACCAAATTTAATATACAGCATAATTATTATTTTATTAAGAAGAAGAAAAGTAATATTTCTGGTTTGTCAAGCTTATTTTTTTTGTAAACAGAGTTCTTTATCTAGTTTTGAGGAAAAATGTTAATGTTAATGTTACAAAAATGTTAAAATTTTCAAATAAAAGTCAATTTGAAAATTGAGATGAATATGTTTTAATAATTGAATAATCACTCTGCGACGCTACAACATAGATGGCTTTTCTAGCCTGTTATCAATTCAATCATGCTTAAAATGCGTATAACTTAACATACGCCTTCGTCATATTATGGAGAATACAATAGTCAAAACCGCATTAAATTCTATCAAGTAACAACAAAGGTATGCCAGTTTTTGTTCACGTAAACACGGTAGCTCCATACGATTTGTAAGGCTGCAGCGCACTTCTACACGGACTGGTGGTGGGGGAGAGCCGAGTGGCCGGACCGAAACTCCAACACACAGCGCGCGATCCAGTTGTAGTAGTATAAACATCGATGTATGTGGTATGTGGGTAATAACGACCGGAAATGCGAAAAATGCGTACCACAAATCGCGCTCACTGGTGTCCACAATGTGGTATGTGGCGGCTGCTGCTCTGTTACTGCCGCCGCCGCCGCCGCCGCCGCCGCCACACCCACTCCTCAGTCTTTCGGACACCGGCAACGTAACTACTGTAGTCGCCTTTCTGTTCTGTTCCGGGACACTTTGTATATTTTATAACATGATTAGGCCTTTCAAATGCCATGCTTTATTTTTCAGACAACATAAATGATAACAAAAAGTAACTGTACTGTTAAAGTTACTCTACTGTTTTTGTTTCATTAATTTAAATTGTGTTTATATTTCACCACATAGGCCTACTAGATAGTTACGCATCATTATTTCATTTTGCTTATAAATAAGTTATTTTACAACAATGTTTCACATACATTTCTCCACCTTCTCTCCACTTTCTAGCGACTCATATCCCGGGACCATGATGATAGTGCACACATCTTCCCATGCTTGTTTAGAATGTTTATTAGAATATTCCGGTGAATGAAAATCCCAAAGCGCCGGCCGACACTCAATTTCTATAATGAAACGTTCTGTGTCAAATTCAACCATATATAATTATAACAGCAAATATAATATACACGCACAAACACTGGGACAGAATGCAGAAAAAATCGTCCAGATAAACAGGCTGCGACTACCACAAAAGCTAGGGGACAGTGGTATGCACGGCGAGTCGGTAGCATTAGTGCACCTCATAGAAAACCGACGACAAAACGCGTGGTACGTGGACACCGATAGACGCGACTGCCATTGTTTCAAAATAATGTACTGACCGGACCTGCGTTTCCGGACCGACAATTTCAAGAATTGTGGTCACTACGCCCTTCTGCGATTGGACACCTGGCCTAATACGGGATGCCCACAGGGGGGAGCTATGACGCCGATTGCGTCATTGAAATTCTTGGGGGTTCTAAAAAACGTTTGGGGGCGGGGAATATTTGATTGTTTGAAAACCATTTAGGTTCACATTCTTATTTAGCTATCTTGCAATTAAGTTTATTGAGCAGAAGTTCATACCATATATTCATTTCATTGATATATTTCTTTTTTACCTTTACAAAAAAATGTTACCTATGTCAAGAATCTCAAAAAATATACATACATTTTGTATATTATCGACTGGGTTTGAATTTTTTCAATACCTATATGAATTTCCCATGGAAAAGTCTCAGACTTATGTGGGCATAATCACAAAAAAAATCTTCTTTTTGTTTTAGATAGAATATGGGGGCTTTTTTCGCATATTTTTTCAAGAGGGGTGCCTAATTTATTGGGGGGCGGCTGGTGGTAAATTCACGGGGGGTGAGTCATGAGGTTTGGGGGGTGGGCACCTCTGATTAATAGGGTGACCAACATTCTTCTATTTTTCACATTGCGATCCAACAACTGAATGAAATTCCACGTCATTAAAACGATCTCTTCCTACTCATCCATCATGCCTCGATTAACACTACTAGAGACACTAGAAACTTCTATAATGAAACTACTTTACTACTACTGAAAATACTGAACTACTAAAACTACTATAATGAAACACTATAACTGCTATATGTTCCCTCTGTGCAGTGGCGGATTAATGAATTTTTATGGGAGGGGGCGACATACCCTAAAAATACCCGGGGTTCGGGTATGGAATAAACCCCTCGGGTTCGGGGGGGGGGGGGCTATGGAATAAAAATTTTGAAAATTTAGTAGCCTTTAACCGCATTTTACACCAATCTAGCACTTAAAATTTAGTAGAAACATAATATTTTTGTGTTTAAGAACAATCAAATTTTTCTTAACTAGAGTAGTTTATTTCTGTATATTCATCTGAAATTATGAATACAAATTGTTTTATACAATACAATATGTCTTGAACAAAAATTGCTTTGCTAGCTTAATTTTTATCAAAAATAACAGAGAACAGAGTCTAAGCAATTTATTCATGATCGTGATGATTTTCAAACCTATATACATTTATACATACATATTACTTTCAACATTCTTTCATGTTTCATAATACCAGTACTACAATAAATACGTATTAGGTCAAAAACAGAGATGTATCTTATATGCCCCTACCTATTCTATAAAAGGGAAGTGATAGCCGCGAGCCGTAGCAGGTATCTGTTCAATCAGAGAGATAAGCTGCGTTCTCATAGGTCCTGTTCGTAACGGTAACCGATAAGATTGGCCAGCAAAAAAGACACTGTTTTCTGCTGTAAAATCACTTCCCGGTGGTTCGGAACCCACCTAAAACTGTAGGTCCAACTCATCAATCACCATCATCCAACTCATCACCCACGCACAGGTCTCAGACCTATGTGGGCTTCATTCTCCAAAAAAAAGTAAATTTAAACTTTAAACTTTTTTCACTTTATATAAGATTTCCTTCATTCTCTGTCATTTGTGAATTCTTCATTGAATTATAATTATGTAGATAACAACAGTTAAAGATAAAGTACAGGTAATATAGAAAATAAGACAAAAAACCGTGATAATACTGTATGTCAATACCCGAGTGGTAAGACAAGTGGGAGGTATTCCGTCTGTCATAGATGTGGCGGGACAATTAAAATTTATTTGTGTGACGTGTCGCATGTGTTACCCTTTTTAATTTTTTAAAATTTGCAAGCCCTCGGGGGGGGCGGTCGCCCCCTCCGCCCCCCCTTTAATCCGCCCTTGCCTCTGTGAAAGCACAGTTGCGACTTGACTGTGAAACCTAGCCAAAACTTGGCCATGACTTGCCTCGCCTTCTAGTGTGTGTGTCCGCTTTGCCGTAAGGCAAGTCAAGCGTCTTTACTAAAGTCTTTACCTCGCCTCGACTGTTCATGTGTGTGGCCGGCCTCACAATGCTCGACCAGTAAAACATTACTTTCCAGCCTAATATCGTAATATACTATTCAGCAACATCTGACTGTTTCATATAAAGTTGTTAAATTTTTCTATTTATTCATGCATTGCATTCCCTTCTCCAAATTGTTTATTCTATTTTTATTCAGACATTTCTAATTTCAACTGTATTAACACAATACATATAGGAAAATTGTAAGTCCTCCACTACATTATTTTTTAATTCATTGAGCTGTGTAGATATTAATTTATGTAGATATAAATGCTCCTGTAATCTTATTGTCCTATGGTAAATACTTTTTGGATTTGACATAGCTGCAGCAAAAGTGAATTCAAAACTTATTGCACTTTTTGTAATCATAGTCAAAGTTGGAAATGGTTACTTCAGTATTTTCTGACTTATTTGAACGTCATTGAGCTAAGTTTAGTTTTGTTTGTGTTGAATTTTTGCATTTTTTCTTCAATAACTGCAGGTATCAATTAAAATTTTCATGACTGCAATGTCGTGATCTATTCTAAAAAGTTTCATTTTGTTCAGGCTTCTGTAAGCTTTTATCCTATGGTAAATCCTGTTGAGATTTATCTTTGGAGGAGTACATCTATTGGAAATACCCAAAAAATATTTATTTTACAGAAACGCGCAGTACAATATTTGGCAAAACTGGACTTTAATCACCCTTGCAGAAACACATTCAAGAATCTTCAACTTTTAACATTCCTATGTATTTATATTTACAAAGTCATTCTTTTCATTTCTAATAATATCAACACTTTCAAAACAAATTCACAAGTACATACATATAATACAAGAGGTAGGGGCAACCCATTCATTGAGCATCACAGGTTGAAGTTTTTTGATAAAAATCCAAGTTCCTATGGTATAAAGCTTTTTAATAAATTACCTAGATCTTTATCCATTTCATCTAGGACATTTAAGAAGGATTTGTATGCGTTCCTTGTAGGTAAGGCCTACTACAGTGTGGAAGAGTTCCTAAATGATAGGACAAATAATTGCTAATGTGACAGAATAGTTATTTTATCTTCAATGTGATATTTCATGTTTTATGACATGCTGTGCTCATATAATATTATGCCTAAGTGTTGTTCATTTGACTGAATTGATTTTATGTTTTTACCTATTGCGTTATACTTTCACTTTGTTGTAGACTGTATTAAATTTTCCCTATAATATTATATTTATTAGTGATTGCACATTATAATTCACTTTATACTTATTGACTTGGCCGATTCATGTATTGTTTTTATGGCTCAATAAATTGATTTGATTTGATAACCATAGAAAAAGGGAGCTCTTAACTATTTTGATGTTAGATTCTTAACTACTCTTTTTTCCTCCTCACTCACTCATTCTCTCTCACCCCCTCTCTTATTCTTTTCCTCTTTTTATCCTTCTTTTCCTACTATATTTTTCTTCTCCTTCACCCCCTTTCAATCTTATCCTTCTCCGTCATCTTCTTTTTGATGCTCCTTCTCTTTCTCTTTCTTTTGCTTTTTCTACTCCTTCTCTTCAATCATTTCTTTCTACACCTCATTTTTCCTTCTATTTTAACTTTTCTTTCGTTATCTGTTTCTCTTTTTTCTTCTCATACTCAACCTTCTCCTCTTTCGTCTTCTACTTTTTCTATTATGCACCTATTTAGTTCATTTTTTTTCACTTGGGGCGCTAGAGTTTTGTCAACAGAAAAAATGTTAATGTATTAGTTATTTTGAAGGATGAAGCCCACATAGGTCTGAGACCTGGGCGTGGGTAATGACTCTGGATGATGGTGATTGATGAGTTAGACCTACAGTTTACATCACCTTTCTTTAGTGGTGAAGGTGATATTGTGGAAGATATCCATAATGAATAATAAGACGAAACTGTCACAGCCACATTTATTGAAAATAGTGAGATACTAGTTTCGATGTTACTCCATTATCAATCTCAAACGAACTAGAACTAAATTAAAGTGTAGCTTAATATTTACTAAACACAGAATGATACTTTTAGATATAGTGGAAATCTGTTTTACAACACATTATTTTTATATTCGACCCTCAAACTTCAAAATCAATAGCGATCTCACTTGGACTATGAGGAAGCTATATACTATGCTTCAAGAGTCTAGAATCTTTCTTTCTTTGTAGGGTTGAAAGTGATATTGTGGAAGATATCCATAATGAATAATAAGACGAAGTTGTCACGACTACATTTATTAAAAATATAGAGATAATAGTTTCGGATGTTACTCATTAAACTTGGTTTGAGATTGATAATGAGTAACATCCGAAACTAGTATCTCTATATTTTCAATAAATGTGGTCGTGACCACTTCGTCTTATTATTCATTATAGAATCTTTCTTTCAAGCATTAGGGCACAGATGGATGGATGGATAGATGGACAATGGCACTATTTCATTTTAACCCTGTCGGGTCGTTAATCTCATTAATTTTCTGTTTCAGGATAACAAGAAATTCTATGCAATAATTTAAAGAACAAAATAGCAATGCAAGTGTGCTGCAGAGCTTGTGGTGATATTCTCACTTACGAGAGAGATGACACAAGTATTTTAGTACAACATATCCGCAGCAGACACCCGGAAAAAAGTGTAGTTTGTCTACCGGCCGTATATCCTGACGAAAATTCGAATAAAGAAGGCGCAAAAAGCACAAGTAGTAAACCATCTCTGAGAAAAGACGTAATTTCTCCAATCTTTTCCATGTATTTTGATAGACTGGTTGCACTATCATAATGATAGTTCATTATCCGTTCCACTTTTATACCAAGCTGCTATGTGAAAGCATATGATTATACCTATATACATGCTAGCATTCATATGGTCTATACAATGAGATTTTCAAGTATGGAAATGGCTTTATATTGCGCAACTGAGACGTTCTTAGCGAAAGATGCTTATGCAGATCTGCTTAGTTTCAAAAATCCAACTTTTTGCTGGTTTTGAAATTTTTGTCCACCATCTTGGATCCGCTATATTGGATTCAACTTTTTTTTTTTTAATGCGTGGTTAAGTGGAAGACATTACTGTCCAAACTTCGCCATGATAGATAGATAGATATGGCAGCGTCCACTGACCTCCTATAGAAGGGGTATCTGGATTTGTCAAAGATTTTAAGTTCTACTAAAAGAAGTCCTGCTATCATATGAGATAAAACATTTATATGAAGTGTAAATTAAAATCATTATAATTCTAAAATCGTCATGTATGATTTGTGTTGGCATAGTGACTAATATACTCCGGAACGGAGTAAAAACAAAATTCTTGTAATTCTTTTTTCAGCTCATTCTTAAATTTACTAATTGGAAGTGTTCGGATACGGGCAGTCAAGATATTAAAAAAGATGAATTCCTAAGCTCTTGACGCCCTTAGCGTAAAGTGTTGTTCTATGGCTGTGATCTCTTATTTGGTCTCTTTGCCTAGTTTCGTATGTGTGAATCATAGATCCTCTAATTAAGCTATTTTCTTTTTTTTAATGAGGCGAATACTTTCAAAAATGAAGAGGCTAGGCAGAGGGAGAATCTGCAACTGTTTAAAATATGGGCGACAACTTTTTCGTATTGACTCCCCTACCATCACTCGTATAGCCCATTTCTGCAACCTGAAAATGTGAATCATATCGGTAGAATTTCCCCAAAAAGGTACTCCATACGTTATTAGTGAATGAAACAATGCAAAGTAAACTTCTTTCAAGTTATGGAGAGTCAATATAGCTCTCACGCTTCTGAGCACAAACACTGCTGAGTTTAATTTCTTTTTTAGATAATCAACTTGAGGTTTCCATGAGAGTTTGCTATCAATCACTATGCCAAGTATTTTAATATCCTCTACACATTCAATTGTGTGACGTTGTACTTCAAGATTTGTTCCTTTAGCTGATCTGAAGGCTATTTCTTTAGCTTTGTTATAATTAAGAGTAACCATGTTCGCGCAAAGCCAATCGTCGAGTTTTTTTAGGGTTACTTTACATTCTGACTCCATTCTAGATTGATTTTCAGCCCTCACCATAACACTAATATCGTCAGCATAATGATAGTCATTCCACTCGATTTTTTTAAATGGGATTGTGGTTATATGACACACCATTTGAGCGTGACATTGCAAGAAAAAACAATGGCACAACTGTTTTTCAATAGAATGCCTTTGTTTTCGATTTATAAGCATTTCAATTTCCAATTTTGGGAAAATTGTGTTAACAATGAAAAAGGTAGAATGCACTGCATAAAACATTTTATTGAATTTTTCATTCTTAAATGATCTAATAACTAAAATGTAATTCATTTTTAATAATACCAACATCATAAAACATTCTTTTCATTTTTTTCTTGTTAATGATACCTACTGGCTGATATTGTGGTTTGTGAATAATAAACATAGCCATTTATTTTGCTGTATTGTTTACTTATTAATTATCATGTCTTACCACAGTTTAAACTTAGTTATTAGATAATTTATGATTGGAAAAATCAATAAAATTGTTTATGCTGTGCATTCTACCTTTTTCATGACTAACACAATTTTCCCAAAATTGGAAATTTAAATGCCTAAAATCGAAAAGAAAGGCATTTATTGAAAACCGGTTCATGCCATTGTTTTTTATTGAAATTTCACACTGAAATGGTGTGTCATATGACCACCATTCCATTAAAAAAATAAATTTGAATCCAATATGGTGGACAAAAATTTCAAAACCAGCAAAAAGTTGGATTTTAAAACCATACAGATCCATGTAAGCTTCTTTTGCCAAGAACGTCTCAGTTATGCAATATAAAGCCGTTTCCATACTTACAAATCACCATGTATCTTGAATGGTGGAACAGATACCACTGTACTATGTGAAAGCATATCCCTATAACCTATATAGGCTACCTATTATACCTATATACATTTATATGATTTTTATATCTTGAATGGTGGAAAAGATACCTAGTCTGCAAGAAAATACTTCCAACATAGATTTGGGGAAGCAATCTTCCACCACTACAGATGCTCTGTATTGTAGTCAGAAGGATTGGAGGAAGAGAGGAGTCAGACCTGTGCACAGTAGGATGCGCATTGTCACTTTTCTGTTGTGACTGAGAAACAGAGTGAATGCTGCTATGTGGTGGGGGTGAATTGTAAGGGATAGAGCATTGAACCTCTCTCTCTGCAGTCTTGGATGTATTTTCTCACAGACTTTAGTATAACATGTGATACCAACATTCATGCACATGCGCCATCTTGTTATAACTCAACATAACCTAAAACAAGGCTTATATTAATGGTCAATACTAATTAGTAATAAAAACAGAATTTATTAATTTCGAATTGCTCTAAGTGCTATTAATTTATACTCAAGACTTCCGCAATGGCAGATATTAAAAACAGCATTGAATAGTTGATTATAGTCTATGATCACTAGTCATCATAGTCTAGTGGTTTAAGACACCAGACCGGCAATTGGGAGGTCCGTGGTTCGATTCCCGGTGGTGACTGATATTTTTGTACAGTAGCATTCATCGATTTCCTTCAACTATTCAATTCTGTTGTCAATATCCGCCATTGCAGAAGTCTTTATTATAAATTAATAGCACTTTGAGGAATTCGAAATTAACAAATTCTGTTTCTGCATAT
This sequence comes from Conomelus anceps, assembly GCA_948455865.1. Taxonomy (NCBI): domain Eukaryota; kingdom Metazoa; phylum Arthropoda; class Insecta; order Hemiptera; family Delphacidae; genus Conomelus; species Conomelus anceps. The sequence continues at coordinate 5,283,875 of OX418222.1, read as the reverse complement.
TTGTCAGTTTGTTAAATTGTCAGTCATTTCAAACTGTGAACTTGGCCTATACTAATACATGAGCTTTATAATTCTAAAAGCTAATTTACTCTCCAAATCGTATAATAATATTATATTTATTCACATTATTACATTTTTAATGGTTCGATTCAACTTAGATATGTACTATATCTCAAACAATTTTAAAAAGGGAATTAGGAGCTGCAATAATGATAATAAACAAATGTGTAGCTTTTTTGCATCGTAGTGATTTATCATGTGTATCAGCTGTTCTATGAGCTTCCTGCATCTAAACACATTTTAAAACAGTAATAGTGTCCATAAGTGAAATTTGAACATTAATGTTGGAAACTGTGAAAGGGAAATAAAAAATCGGGCTTCGAGGTACACTGAACCGATTTAGAAGAAAATATGCGCTAAATTTAAGGTTACAAATTGTTGCCGTTTTCGTGAAATCTGTAAGATAAACACACACATCCATAAATAATATTAATATATAGATATAGTTTCTACAAAAAGGGGTTTTCAAGTTTTCTTTACTGAATTGCAGAAAAAAGCTGACCAAAATGAATCCGAGCCAGATACTGATGACTTGCAGAAATGCAGCACATCCAACATGAATTCTTGCATCTCTAAATACAAGTATACGGGTAAATTTTGGTCAAATTATTTAGATCATCTAACAATATAGCTATTTTAATTACGGTATTTATTGATTGAGAACTATGCATTTTCAGGAACTAGCATTCTTTGTTATGAGATGAAATTAATATCTTTCATCTACGATTTCATTATAAAGTAGATTATTTATTTCAAGTGCTATTTTTTTCTATTGCTGATGATGCCCACATGAGTCCGAGACTTGTGCGTGGGTAATGAGGTGAATGATAACACATAGATACCAGACGGAGGAGTGGGATTCGAACCCACGACAGCAAGTTGAAGTTGCGACGCCCCTACCAACTGCGCTAAGCGGCCCGCCTTCATTGATTATGCTTCCCAATTCACAAAAAATACACATTGGCAGTTCTTGAAAAAGAGTTTTGTTTTTTCTTTTTCTTGTGCAACAGATCTCATAATACATCATGCATCAACATTTTCTCTACTTTTTTCAATTTGACGATTTAAAATAGTTTAAGAAAAGATTTTAACACAATCAAAAATGAAAACGTCAACCCTTGCACTGTAAAGAAAATAAAGTTAACAATTGGGCCCAACATCAATCAGCCTTTGTACTTTTTGATGTTTTGATTTTTAAAAAAATTAAATCATTAACAGCAACAGCTGTCAATGTTTTAATTTTCACCAGCCTAAACAAACCTAGAACCTGTAATGGAAATTTGTTTTGTCATAATTATTTTTCAATAAGCCACTGCTGTTGGGTCCTTATTAATATTATTACTTTTTGTTTACAGTTCAGTACTATGGACACAGTAAGAAACTCATAAAATGTCCTCTGTGCAAAAAAGAGATGTACCCAGTGCTAAGACAAAAGACCAATAGAACGTTGCCCAGTCTAATACGAGCGTTATTCTATCTCACGTAAGTAGAGTTAATTATTTTGTGTTCAGTATTGTTTGCCATTTTATCATGAATAGAGCGACACCTGAACAACGCTTGCAGATTGTGCAGATCTACTTTGAAAATCATAGTTCCAATCATGGCACATGTCTTGCACTATGTCCATTTTATGGTAAACATAATTGTCCATCATTATCAGAGCAATTAATTCGATTAACAATGGAACGATTTGCATCATAACGGATGTGTACTATCATTTCAAGTAAACACGATGCAAATCATTCCATTGAAAATCGAATGTTGATGGACAATTATGTTGACCATAAAATGGACATAGTGCGTGATATGTTTCATGAATGGAAACATTATTTTTGCTGAGTAATTCTGCACAACTTGCAAGCTTTGTTCAGGTGTCACTCTATTCATTTTTTTGTTGTAGATTACATCTTGGAGACTCCAGTTAAGGAGTATAAGACATTCAGATCAACAATTATACTCTTAAACACTAGTTACCATATAATTACTATATCAATTAGTTGAGGTGAGGCTTAATTTTGGTATGAAAGGAACTCTTGTACACTATAAAAAGCTAAACTAAATATTTTTTCAATTGTTTTAAATATTTCTATATTTTGAAGACTCTTTAAAAACTGCGGTAGCTTGTTGTAGAATTTCCTACCAATATAACTAGACTTTTGTTTGAATAAGCTACTATTGTGACTCACCAAGTGATAATCTCCTCGGCTTCTTATCAGTTATTATAATCGTGTAAAATTCATGATAAAATGGCAAACAATACTGAACACAAATCAGAGGTTAGTTGACAAAGTTTTTGCCACTGGAAGCAGTGCTGCCAACTTTAAGATCTACACCTCTAAAAAAACACCCTTTATTTAATATTTTTATTAATTATTTCATCAGATGCTGGCCCGTAAATTTCCTGCCATTCTTGCTGTGTGGGAAAAAAGAATATCACTTATATTGTTCAAAATGCCAGAAAAAAATTGGGTCACAAGACAAGAACGGAGACATAGTTTTGAAGAATGGTAATAACAAAGAAGAAGAGGAAGGGGATGAGGAAAAAGAAGAAGAAGAAGAAGGATGGGGAGAAAGCTGGGGAGAAGAAACAGGCAGCGACAAAGAAAAGATAAAGGATAATGAAGGACCGCCGAAGGAGGTGATAGAAGAGAATAAGGAACCGGAAAATGAAATTGAGGAAAATAAAGAGGATGATAAGGGAAAGGGGCAAAATAAGGATGAACCTAGTAAGAAAGAGGATGATGATGAAGAAGTTAATGATGAAGAAGTTAACGTTGAAGAAGTTAATGATGAAGACTCACAAGTGGAATCTAGATATGTTCAAACAGAAGTGAAAGAAAAAGAAAGAAGATCGAAAGAAACCCGAAGAGAGAAATATAGAAAAAGTAGACCCTATGTAAAGCACACGGAAAATTTCAACTCTAGTACCTCTAGCGTTCCACCAGGGAGGATTCTAGGTAGAAAATCAGGAAAAGTTTTCAAATAATTTGAGAAAATGTTCAAAAACATTTGAGAAATTTGTTCAAAATAATTTGAGAAAAATTTTCAAAAAATCAGGAAAAGTTTTTAAATAATTTGAGAAAAGTGTTCAAAAAATCTGAGAAATTTGTTCAAAATAATTTGAGAAAAATTTTCAAAAAATCAGGAAAATTTTTAAATAATTTGTGAAAAATGTTCAAAAAAATTAATTATGTTAATTGTAAAAAAATTTGGTAATGTTATTGTAAAAAATTTATTTGTGTAGAAGTGATTTGTGTCGTTTGTTGTTTAATAAATTGACCTGTGAATTAATTTTTTCTTCATTATTTAGTATTTTTAGGTTTTATTTAGTTCACATTTGCTTTGCAACGAGATGTTTGGGAAGTGATAGCCGAGTGCCACAGCAGGTATCTGTTCAATCAGAGATAAGCTACGAAACTCCTGGGCCATCTTTGTAAGGGTGACTGATTGGATTGGCCAACAAAAAAGACTCTGTTCTCTGCTGTAAAACCACTTCCTGGTGGTTCGAAACCCAACTAAAACTGTAGGTTCAAATCATCAATCACCTTCATCCAATTCATTACCCACACCCAGGTATCACTCCTATGTGAGCTTCATCCTAAAAAATTAATCATGTGATGAATTCAACCATCAATGCCAATACAATTCGAAAAAAAGGAATTAGGAGCTGCAATATTGATACATAACACATGTGTTGCTTTGGCTTGTCACTTGAAGCTTATTTGTATCTTAGTGATGTTCTATGAGCTTCCTGCATCTAAACACATTTTAAAACGGCAATAGTGACCAAAAGTGAAATTTGAACATTAATTTTGTAAAGTCTCAAAGGAAAATAAGAAATCGGTCTTCGAGGTGTACTGAATTGAGTTGAGAGGAAGCTTTGTGCCAAATTTATTGTTCCAAATCGATGCCGTTTTTGTAAAATCTGTAAGACAAAACAAAATACACACACATACACAAACACACCCCTACTCTCTCTTACTATAAATATGCCAATGAATAACACAGAATATTAGTATACACAGAGTAGTATATTTTCACAATTTCATGGTAAAATCAATAATTTCATTTTTTATTCACTAAAACAGTGATGATTGCAAACGATGAATATACAGAATACATTTTCAATTATCACTTTTTATAAATACTTTGTCATTTAATATAAAACTTTTGATTCATTTTAAAATTGCATTTAAAGTTCGTTTTTCAATACTCATATGTTTATTATGGTGTATAAAATGTAAGCTTAAATTTTGATAATAATATAATTCATATAATCTATTAAGACACAATCTCACGCTAATTAAAACAACAACAATAATAATAATAATAATAATAATAATAATAATAATAATAATAATAATAATAATTTGTTCAATAATAATAAATGAACATAATAATATAGCAAACATGAATAATAATATTTACAAATAGAACAGTATAAAGCATGAATTAACAAAATGGCAATGAAACAATATATCATAATACAATTTATTAGTAAAAATGTTTTCCGATTTTCAAGGGTGCATTTAGACAATGTAAAAAAATACTGTTATACTGTATAACAATGTTGTACAATTTTTTACAAAGGGATGCAATTTCCAAAATCAGAGTGTAATATAAAAAAGTTTTTATATTCATTTGTACTAATACTTTTTCATTTTCATAACAATGCCAATTTGTTATAAACATACAAAGGAATGCAGTTTCCGAAATCAAAGTGTTATCTAACAAAATTTTTATATTTATTTATATAATTACTTTTTCATTTTTATAATAATTTCATGTTACAACTTTGTTGTACAAAGGATAAACAAATCCTTGTTTATAACATTTTCCGCATAAAATTGTTACATTGTCTTATGAATGACAAATTTATGAGAATAAAATTTCATAAACAATAACAAGGACGTTTTATAATACTGTAGCCTACTAACAATAAGTCAAAGCTAAACATAAGATAAGATATATATATATATATATATATATATATATATAAAATATAATGTAACATAATAAATATTTAAATATTGTATGAATGCATTTTTATTGTACAGCTTTGAACATGATTCGGAACCCACTTATAATAAAAGACGAAAACTTTGAGAAGTATTTTAAAATACTGTCTGGATAAATAGTCGATTTATAGTTGTAAACATAGATGTTCCGGAACCCATCTAAAAATTTTAGGATCACTATGTTCTCCATAACAAGGCTTAAAGGCGAGGTGAAACTAAATGTATGGTGGGTCTCCCCATCAATTAAAAGCTATGCGCTCTTTATTATAAACATGTTTATAAATTGATATTGTAAATATATATTGTCAAATATTAACACAAATTTATTTATGAATTAAATAAATAAAATAATTTAGTAGATGAAAAACTCTGTAAACTTATTTCTGGAGTTTCAATTTAGATAATCTTTTTGTTTTAAAAGCTAGTTGGACACAGTTCTTTTTATCTGAAGATGCCCACATTAGTCTGAGACTTTGGGTAATGAGGTGAATTATTACACAAAGTAAGCCAGACTGAACAGGAATCGAGCCCGTGACTGCAGGATTAGCAGATAAGCGGCCTAACCCATGTCAGTTGTCAGTTTAATTTCTAGATTTACGATAAATTGTAAAATCTTTTCATGTAAGCCTTTTTTCATGTAGTCTTTTTCTGGGTTTGCAAAAGAAAATAATTACTACTGTATTAGCTTATTGTCCGCTTACTTTAGAACGAAGTAAGTTATAATTTATAAAAAAACTCAATTCAAATTGGAGATATATTCACCACAGTTTAAAAAATAATAATTAATGAGCTTTTTTGCATGTCAATTTTTTATTGAAATATTTCATAATTGACAGTCATTATTTATTATTTCTAATGAATAACTCATAGATTTTGTACAAAGTACTTATTTGTTCAATTTTAGTTTTTCTAGTTTCTAATTGGTTATTTTTGTAATTTTTTAATTAAATTTTGTTTTTTTAAATTATTTTTATCTTTTTCATAGATTTTCAATTCTAATAATATTTTTATAAATTTTGTAGAATGCACGGTTTATAAATATTTTGCTGTACAATTTATTTAATATTCTCCTTGATTTAATATTTATTCAGACTAATAACTAGAAAACACTTTAAAAATATTTTGTTAAACTTTATTTTATCTTTTCCTAGTTTCTAATAGATTGGTTGAATTTTATCTTAGAAAAAATTGCTAAAAATACTCGATTCTTCAATTTTCTTGGTAATTTTTTTAGAAAAGTTTGTTTTGAATAAATACTTTGTTCATGAATGTTTTTCAGTTTTTAATATTAGTAGGTTATATTTTCTTTATACTAAAACATTGGCACAAAATACACAATTCGTTTTCTATTTCTAGTAAATTAAATAATGTAAAAATCATTGTTAAAAAATTATTATAATGTACTGTACGTACTTACTATATTCTTTTAAATCATCATATTTTTACTATACTGGCACTCAATTACAATAAAGCTAAAAATAAAACACAATATTTTAAAATAAATTAAAAAATAGTAAGTAATGATAAAGGCTTGAATAGAAAATTATTGTACAAAAACACCAGAAAAAAAATTGAAAAAAGTTTAAAAAATCATATTCTGCTTAAAATATATTGAAGCAAAATACAAAAAAAAACATGTAAAAAATTAAGTACTGATTGCAAATTTGATCAAAACCTTCGTTGTTTCATTATCAAAAATTTTGAAACATAAATTTGTGATGATGAAAAATACCCATAAAAATAATAATCTGTTTGAAAAATAATCACATTTTTATGCACAAGTAATATTGCAATATAAAATAGCATTTATTTATTGAATTTAGATAACATAATATATTTTGACACCTCAAATTATATTTTGGATAACTATTTTTGAGCTTTGAATTTTTTTGTTCACCCTTTTTATGCAACTTTAAATATATAAGGAATATGACAAAAAAGCTTCTACTACCACAAAAAATAAGTGCTTAGTGCTACCAATCCTGCACTTAGAAAAGATTCTAGAGAGTTAGTAAAGGCATGAATCACTAAAATAAATACCAATGATGTCTTAGGGCCAATATCAAATACACAGGCCTTGTTAATGAAAACTGAAATAATACTAATATTACCAATACCTATTTTCTTATATGTACATTCAATACATTTCAATTCATTAATTACACGAATTTATATAAATTTTACAATTTTGGTTAGACTGCTACATTGCAGTACAAAAATCAATCACCAACTGTTAAAAGGCCAATCAAATATTAAATAATAACTGTTCAATAAACTGTCCAATAATTCAAGAAGAAACGCTTAAAAAGAACAATCAAACTTCAGTAGCACAAGTCCAAAATGAAATAATAGCTAAGAGTATGAGTCTCACTAACACGGTTACAATATTCTGCGATTATCACTTTAACAACAAACGTTTGTACTATGAACGTAACTGCCACTTTTTAACGAGATTCAAACAATGAATGAAACTGATGTTTATCTGAGCGTTCGCTTTAAATACATTTTTATCATAACCCAGAAAGACAGAGAGGATTCTATAATGTTCTATCGAATTCTAAAATAAACAAATGGAATATTCTCCATTTGTCAAGACTACTTTAATTGCTGAGATAAGAACTTTCCATGAAGTTCTAGATGGACATCAAGGCGAGGGGAGAACACAAGAAGAGTAATTAATCGCTCCCGGAAATCAATATTGACACAGGCAGATAACACAGAAAATTACTGCCCATTCTTCCATAACAATAACAATACAGTAGTTTTATGCAATGTTGTCTTGTAGCACAATTTGTTATGAGTAATGTTATAGGGCAGAGTTACATTATGGTATGATGCTGCATGTTTGGATACAGCTCAATGTAAAAACGTCTTCATGTGTCCCTCTGCCATTAAAATTACTAGCGCCCCATGTGAGAAAAAAATGAACTAGCTATTAGCATGAAAGTACTATCATTTATGATGATAAATACAGTATCTAGAATAAATTTCTTCCTTGAGGAGATGTTGGAGAAGTGGAAGAAGGAAAAGAAGAAAATGAGGAAGGATGTGGAGAAAAAGGAGAAGAAAAAAGAGATGGAGATGGCTAAGGAATAGAAGGAAAAAGGAGAAGGAAAGAAAAGAGGAGAAAGGCTAAGAAAAAAGAGAAGAAGGCAGGAGAGAATTAGAAAGAGAAGAAAAAATATAAAAAGGAAAGATGAAGGCAGATTAAAAGGAGATAATGAAAGAAGAGATGAAGGAAAAGAAAGAAGTTGAAAGGAGAAAATGAGGAAGGACAGTAATAAAAGAAAGAAGGAGAAGAATCCTTGTACTTAAAAAAATCTCAAATGTTACACACTGCTAAATGATACACAAACTATTGCAAATGATACACAAAATATCACAAATGATACACAATGAAACACAAATGATATTACTGTACATTAATTATATGGTTTTGTTCCCTGTTGGATAATTTTATGTCTCTGACATCTATGTAATAAGAGAGAGTAGGGCTGTGTTTGTGTGTGTGTGTGTGATTGTCTTACATATTTCATAAAACCGGGAACGATTTGGAACACTTTTCATACTTATTTTTTAATCTTTTATTTAGTAGGTCACTGCAGTCTCGTCCATGACTGGATGTCAAGAGCAGTACTCTACCTTTCCTATCGTTATCTCCCCTCACTTTAGTTTTAGTTGCTGTTTGCAAAACCTGACTATAAGTTTTTGTTTGACCATTTCTATTTATTTTTTCCCCATTTGATTTAGGTTCTACTTTTTTTGTATTGATCAGAGGTTCAGATCTCACATTATTATTTATTTTTTATTTTAATATTTCGATTCCCTCTGACATAGACCTACATTGACTCGTGATATTTAGTATTTCAGTTTTATGGTCTTCCTGCTGCAATTTTACAATAACTTCCAGAGATTTTATGTGATCCACCAACCCTATCCGTTCTTCCTCAGAATTTTTTAGTGATGATTCTAATTTTGTTTTTAATTCGGTGTGATCACTCAATAGTTTAGCAACCTTTTCTTCTACATCTACAGTAGGTTTAAGAGCTGAAGGATATTTTTTTAGTAATACTTGAGAACGCGTAGTTACCTGCGTTTAAGTTAAACAATTTGATTTAGATGAATTGTTTGGACTCATTTTCTTAGCTAAAAATTGTTTTCAATTGATTTACGTTAAATGTTTAATGAAGTATTACTTAATTTATTATAATTGTCAACTTGAGACTATTTATTACAAGAAAATTTATCAATATCAGTAAACCTAACCTTGAAAATAGAATTTGACTTTTTATTTAAATACTTTAATTTATATTAGACAAATTAATGATGCAAATTATTAAGATATTATAAATACTAATAATAATAAACAAAAATACTACTTATCCATTCGAATTAATATTCTATTCTTCAAAATTCGCAGATCCTGTTCTGACAACGTATGCACAGTACCACTGCTACCTAGATTCCTCCAAGCAGAAGCCGTTATTAATCGTTATGTCAATGTTTACAACAATTCTATTATCATATTTATCTAAGACTGATAAATTATTATTATTATTAGTAGTAGTAGTAGTAGTAGTAGTAGTAGTAGTAGTAGTAGTAGTAGAATAGAATAGAATAGAATATAGAATAGAAGAATCTTTTATTCATTCAAAATTATATAACCTTAAGCAAACCTGCAAGGTTGCTTGACAAGGTTCAATACAACAAATCAAATTTCTTTTTACAAAAAAAAATTTATGAAAAATTATTTTTACAATATTTAGAATTTAACAATCAAATTAATACTGTTTTAAAATTACAATTGTTGGCTCAGCTCTCAATTACAAAATAAAATAATAACTTCAATCAACCTGAATTAATTATTTCTCTATTAAATGAAATTCCTTAGGAACAACTAAACTAAACATTATCTAACGTATAATGATTAAGCCAGACCTTTAAATTTCGTTTCAACAATTTCATATTTACAAACTTAGTGCAGCACTCAGGTAAATCATTAAATATTTTTGGAACAATATATGATAAATTATTCTTTGCAATATTAGTATGTGCAAATGGAACAATATATCTCTCATTTCTCAAGCCATAACGGCTTTCTTTAACAACTAAATACTTTTTACTAAAATAATTCTCCATTATTATTGTAAACAAAAATAAGCCTTTAATACTTAAAACATTACACCTATTCAAGAGGTTTTCATATGGAATTCTTCTAGGTGAATCACTAATCAAACATAAAATTTTTTTCTGAACACAAGTTATTCTTCTCAAATAAACATCACTGGCATAACCCCACCCTTGTAAACCATATCTCATGATAGACTCACCCAAAGCTATATACATCATCCTCTTTACTTTACTAGGAATCAAATCTTTCACATAATGCATTTTGGCTAAAACCTGTTTCAACCTGTTACAAACATTTTTAATGTGTATATCCCATCGAAAATAATTGTCTACTGTTACACCAAGATACTTGTATGAAGAACAGTTTAAGATAAATTGACAATCCCTAGTACAAACATATATTTTTCTCTCTTGTAATTTGAAACATTCACAGCAATGGTACTTAATTTTTGGCTCTCTAATGCTACTCATATACGGTGTAGTTATATGTAACACCTTTGTTTTAACAACATTGATATTCAAAAAATTATTGTGAGACCATTTCGCAAGAGTATTTGTATCATGTTGTAGCCGTATTTCTGCTGTTTCTAAAGACTTATGAGCAGAAATTAGTAAGATATCATCTGCAAACATGAATATTTTACAATGCTTCAAATATTCAGGTAAATCATTTGTGTAAAGTAAAAATAATAGAGGCCCCAGGACTGACCCTTGAGGCACTCCCACATTCGAAATCTTCTCTTGACTGAAATCATTACTAATTTTGACAATAAATTTTCTATTTGCAAGATAACTCTCAAACAGTTTTAGTACTGGCCCATGTATACCTACATGAGACAACTTTTGTAATAGAATGTTATGATCTATAGTATCGAAAGCCTTTGAAAAATCTATAAAGAGACACAGGTTATGTACATTATTCTTCAAGTTTCCATTTATGAAATCTGAGAAATTTGATAACAATTTATTTGTACCTAGCCCTTTTATAAACCCATACTGAAACTCATTAATCACATTATGTTGCTGTAGGAAACTACTGATTCTTTTAGCCATATGTTTTTCAAAAACTTTTTCAAATATGGATAAGATGGCAATAGGTCTAAAATTTTTTAAAATTGTATAGTCCCCACCTTTATGAATAGGACGGACAATAGAAACCTTCATACCATCAGGCAAGCATTGAGTCTTTATAACTTTATTTATAAGCAATTGCAAAAGCTGAACTATATCATTGCCCAAAAACAATAAATCCTTCAATCGTATATTATCAAAACCAGGTGATTTTTTCCTATCCATGCTCAACAATTCTCTACTCACAAACTCTGCCGACACTGGCGGTAAAAAGAAACTGCAATTTAAAGAAGAATTTGGTACATCTTCTAATGTAAATTTAAACCCACAAGGATGAATAATATCTTGCACAGTAGAATAAAAACATTCTGCAAACTCATTAGCTATTTCCTGTGTTTTTTTAAGGGGCATATGTTTCATAACTATACTTTCAATAGATTTATTCCTATTGGTACCTAATAAACTATTAACAAAACCCCATACCTTTTTTATATTTTTCCTTTGGCCATCAAACTTACATTTGTAATAGTTTTCTTTTTCTTTCTTTATTCTTAAGTTTAACCAATTTCTATGCCTTTTATATTCAACTCTGTGAGCATTTAACTTAGTTAGCTTCCATCTTTTGAAAAGCATAACTCGCTTATCTATAAGAGTCAACAATTCTCTATTCATCCATGGTTTTCTAAATTTAAAGACATTTCTTGAATCATCATGATAAAAATTATAAACATTCGTTGTACTGTTCAGATAAATTCCATTAAATATCTTAGTAACTTCATTATATATAACTGTTGGATTATCCATTGAGTAGAAAACTTGAAAATCTATATTACTTAGTTTAATTTTCACCTGACCCTCATTAATCCTAAGAGTATTAGATATGGCATTATTTTCAGAACTATATCTACTCAAAATTTGCATTGTTATTGAATAGTGATCAGATATCTGTGTTTGAATAATACCTGTCAAAATATTCTCATGTACACCATAAACATAAAAATGGTCTAGACATGCACTGACAAAATGATCCCTGTAATAAGCTTCTCGTGTGACATTGTAAATACATTTATAAAACCCATTCTCACACAATAAATTTTCATATGCTTCAGTCTTATTATCAAAAATTAAACTTTCTGTATCAATATTTATATCACCACCATATATAACAGCATTGTTATTCCTATTCACATTTAATTGGACTTCGAATTCTGCTAGAAACTCAAGGATATTATTACTTGGTGGACGATATACAAATATAAGATTATAACATTTACCACAATTCAATTTTAACACTCCTTCTATGCATTCATACGAATATGTTGTGTAATTCAAATTTGTGAAAACCAAATTTTTATTAACATAAATCACTATACCTCCTCCTCTTTGTTGAACCCTTAATTTATAGTATATGTTATATCCCTCTAAATTGAACAGTGATATTTCATCTTCATTTATTCCCACCTCAATTAAAACTAGAATGTCAAAAACTATATTTGATAATTGAAGAAGCAATTCATCAAAATGACTTTTAATACCAGCTATATTAAAACAGAACAAAATTAACTCGCTAGATTTTTCTTCATTCTTTAAAAAATTAATTCTTGCTCTTTCCCAGTCGTTAAATGAATTGAAACTTAAATTTTGAATATCATGATCGATATCTTCCATCATCTCAAATGAAAAGGTAGATTAATAAAAAACTCAAATAAAACAAAGTTGATTAAACAAGAAAGAAAAAATCTTCCTATTATTCTAATCAGATTAATTTCATAGGGAAAATCCCAGAGCTTTCCTTGTATATTACGCATATTTTTAGTTACCGATTTTTTCGATATCCCTTTCATTGTCTAACTTTAATACCAATGAATCGTCTGATTTCTTTGCAAAAACTTTCCCATATTTAACCCATACATATTTCCAGCCCTGATCCTTTGCCTTTTGCTTAGCATTCCAAAGCAATGATTTATTTAATTGAGTCAAGTTCTCACAAATGAATAACCTACGCTCATTCTTATTATTAAAAAGCATATCGTTTGTAACAGTTGTTTTCTTTTTATTCATTATGCTATCTCTTACGCTTTGAGACGAACACTTCACAATGACAGCAGTCAAAGCGTCCGGCCTTCGTCTAGGTAGGCGGTGTACGATTTCAATGTCACTATTGTTTACCGGAACTTCCAAGTGCTGAACGACAAGACGCCGCACGACTGTCGATAGGCCTCCCTCCTCTCTCTCACACGCCGCCAGGTCCATCCCATGAATCTCCAAGTTACAATTCCTACTACGTTGTTCCATAGTATTGACTCTCCCGATAAGAAATTCTATTTTCTTATCTTTAGCTCTATTTTCATCGATTACAGTGTTCAGTTTGTCTTTTAATTCACGATTTTCTTTTTGAAGCTCTGAAATTAAACTTTTCAGATCTTCATAAAAATTTGACAGTTTTTAACTCATCGACAGAAGTTTTGTTTGTATCTAGTTTGTCATTAATCACTTGCAACAATTGTTTCACCTCAGAGTCCTCCGATTCTTCCTCCGATTGTACAGCCTCCGATGCTGAAGCAGATTCTCTACAACTTAAGCACTTCCATTGACCACGCTTTGATTTAGACATGCGAATATAAGACTGTTCTGACAAGCCAGAACAAGAATAATGCAAACCTTCTGCACAAGCCGAACAAGAAACAAAATTTCCATCCTTGGGAAGAGATTTATCACATCGCTTGCACTTCATCTTTCTACAGGTTGAATACAGTTTAAAAAGTGAGAGCGTTCATAGAAGATAGAAAAAAACTACTTTTCACTACTTAACAATGACTCCACTGACACAAGTACCGACCGGCAACAGCCGATAAACAATTACATCAACGGAGCTCGACAAAACACGTCTACTCGGCTCGAGTGCTGAGCCGCAACTGATAGTAGTAGTAGTAGTAGTAGTAGTAGTAGTAGTAGTAGTAGTAGTAGAATAGAATAGAATAGAATAGAAAAATATTTTATTCATTCAAAATTATATAACCTTAAGCAAACCTGCAAGGTTGCTTGACAAGGTTCAATACAACAAATCAAATTTCTTTTTATGAAAAATTATTTTTACAATATTTAGAATTTAACAATCAAATTAATACTGTTTTAAAATTACAATTGTTGGCTCAGTAGTAGTAGTAGTAGTAGTAGTAGTAATGTAGTAATAATATTCTATTTTTATTTTACAAGTTTTTTCTCTGAAAATTATGACTCCTCCCGGCACACAGACAAATCATCATACAATATTCATATCCTGTAATACTGTTTTACAATAAATACATATTAATTATGAATAAATGAAATTTGAATTCAAATGCTTGTAGTGATTGATGAGTGATGGAAAGAATACGATGTTGAGAAAATACAAGTGTTTTGATTTAAAACTTTCATTTTTAAAAATAACTAGACAATGATTTGCTGGAAAGAATAACATATATACAATAGCCCATAAGTCAGCATTCATCAGAGCATATATGACCCATAAGTGATAACCCATTTTTTATTCAAGCAATGCAAGTCCAAGACTGGATACTGTAGCGGATATGAAATTGGAGAGAGTTGGAGGAAAGAAGAGACAAGGTTCTCGGTGTTATCTGCTATGAAGTGCTTTTGACACTTTTATTTTATTGACACTTGGTAATTAGTAGAATGTTCTATTTGTTTGATTAGAGATTAATGGAATGTTATCGAATATTGTAGAAGGTGGTAGTTTCCTTTGTTTATTTATTTAGAAGTTGACAGAAAATTCGAGAGATATCTCAATTATGAAATTTTATATAAATAGAGGAAGTCTCTTGTAAATGAGTCAGTTGTCTCTGAAATTTGTCGTGATAAACGAGTTGTGACAGTTCTATATATACATGTCTATATACGTGATAATTCTTTCTCTGTGCCTTTGTTAGTGACAATTCTTTTTTTTTTTTTTTTGCTTAATTCATACCAGTGTGCTACGTGAGTTAATGGTTCTTCCTCGACGATTCTTTTCGAATATTATTGGACAGTTTATTGTACAGTTATTATTTAATATTAGATCGGCCTTTTGACATTTAGTGATTGATTTTTGTACAGTTTATTGAAAACTCATTATCGGTTGAACAATATCATGTTATCTGTTTTTAATTGCTTATTTTTGTGTAAGAAATTACTGAACAGTGTGAGTTGTGTATTATTTGTGTTAATAAAGTGCGAGTGATAAATTTAAGTGTTGCCAGCGTTATTTTAGACATAGAACCCGTAACAATACATATATGGAAGGCGACTTGCTACCGGGCCGCTTGTGTGTCAACGCTCTAAATAATGATTAAGGGTCGGTTGCACGAAAATAGATCAAGGTTTCATTAAGCATGAAAAATAACATTCGGCTGTCAATTAAAGATTAAGCTTAGCTCAACAGACATTTGTGCAGCTACAATTGAAAAATTCGAATGAAAAATGACTCATGGGCTACCAGTTGGAATCAAATAATCAGCTTACTTGTTACTCCTGTCAATCCTCATTTTTACGAGCCAACGTGACATGATAGCATCCAAGTCTTTTTCGGTTGCCTCTTTTTGGTGCACCCTTACAGTAGCTGAAACATGAGTATCAAAGAAAAGATTGTTTTAAATCAATGTATGAATTTTAAAAATGTATACAGTACAACAAACATAATTGGAAAAGATTAATAATGGCAACAATTTCAGGAATTACAATTATACTGAGGTAACCATTTGATGATAACTGATAAAACCACCCCTTGAAAGTTTAAAGTTTTAAACTTTTAAGCTTCTATTCAAGGGAAGTTTCAACACATATGTTGAAGTTGCAACACATTATTGCTTTATTTAACAATAATAAAAGCGGAGCAATGCAGAATTCAGCTTTCATAGATGTTTGGAAAATTAAAATTTTGTTACATTAATTAGCCATTTCATAGAAATGAAGAGAATTGTTTTGCTCTAGTAAGGTGAACGTGAATTATTGGGCGAGTAATAATTTTTTTTCTTCAATTTAGCGATGCTTGAGTAAAGAGGCAGAAGTCAAATTAGTGTATCAGATGCTACTTTTCAACCAATAAACATAAAATTAGAAATTATGAGAGTTTTAAAAAATTGTCATGACTACAAATATTTATTTTTAACTAATGAAAACAGTAAAAGTATCGACGTTAATGAAGGTTCAAAGAGATGGAAAACTCTTTTATTTCTTGAGAAATAATGAATAATATAATAAAATAATGGAAAACTCTTTTATTTCTTGAGAAATAATGGAAATAATGAATAATATAATAAAATAATGGAAAGCTCTCTTATTTCTTGAGAAATAAGCAATCATTGAGAAAAAATAGAATTAGATCTCACCAACTACTTCATACAGACAGTCGGTTTTGAAGGATTTTTCTTCCTCCCCAACATGCTGAATTTATTTGCCATTTCTGCTGTATATGCTATATTCTACAACCTAACCTAGAAGAAGGAGGTTAAAAACGCTTTTCAAGTACTAAACTAAAGCTGTACCTAATGCCTAAAGGTTGGCTATGCTGCTTTTTAATCTAAATGATCATAAAATAATTGGGCGGTTTTGATCATGGTATCACAAAAACCGAATTAAGTTGTCTCAGTTGCACAAAGGCCTGTTAAGTTTAATCTCCAATTAAAAATGTTAATTTGTATGAGCAATCAAAGATTAACTTTAATCCACTTTTTTGCAACCGGCCCTTAATGTCATTAAATTCTACTAATTTGTCGTTTCAAACAGTTTTCATACTAATCAATGAAGTAATATAAATTTTAAGAATTATTATATGTGCGCCCTTAGTTGCTTGACAAATGTTCAAACAATAATCAACATTTATTAATTTTTATTTTTTATATTATTTTTTTGTATATTAAATTGAATCTAGCACCTAGTGATAGACTAAATAACGTAATAATAATAATAATAATAATATATAATTATGACAAATTAGAAGAATTAAAAACAACTGTCACTTGGATTTTGCTTAAACCGTGTTTGAGACCACACCATTCTTATATGATCACTCTGTATTTTTAGATTAAAAAACAGCATAACCAACCTTTAGGCATTAGAAACAGCTTTAGGCCTAGTTTAGTGGATAAAAAGCGTTATCAACCTCCTTCTTTTAGTTTAGGTTGTAGAATATAGCAAATACAACAGGACGACACTACTGTGCATGCGCATGCGTGAATTGAAATTAATTAATTATGTAAAAAAACTGTTTGAAATGGCGAATTAGATGAATGAAGTGATTCGGTTTTTGTTTAAACCGTGTTTCAAACCGCACTTGGGATAACCTTGTATTTTCACAAATGAATTATTCAGTACAGAAAAACCAGGCCATTCACACACAACATTTTATGCCAAAATACATGTTTATGTATTGGAAAAGCTATCAGGCTTCTACAATAAGTGTATTGTATTGATTATTGACCATACAAAATCCAAATAAATAAATCACAATAAAAACTTAAAAAGCACTTTCAAGTGGAAATTATGACACACGTTATGGCGTGACGGCCGTTTCACTCTGTTGTCAAGACCATCGTCAGACGACCCACAGTACACTGATTTAAGGTATGAGTTTGAGATGAGCTCAAACTCATACCTTAAATCAGTGTAATGTGGGTTGTCTGACGATGCTCTTGTCAACAGAATGAAACGGCCATCATGCCATAATGTGAGTCATAATTTCCAGTTAAAAGTGTTTTTTAAGTTTTTATTATATTAGTGGAAACAAGATGGATCTTCAACATCAAAATAATTGACATTCTTAAAACCTGAATTTGTTAAATTAAAACTTGATTCTATGTTGAATGAGAAGTGAAATTTGAAAAGATTATTCAACTTACACATTTTTTGAGAATATCATGATCAACATGTTGATTAATACCAATCAATTGACTTTCAGTTGTGATTGGAAATCTGGCAATCTCTTCTGGGTCGGTTAATGATGATGTATTTTCCATTGCAAGTGAACAATCATCAAGTTTCGCTTCAATCATTCAAACTTTAAACAGAAGAGTACTGTATTTAGTTTCCTCATAACCTCTGCATTGAAGTCTGAAACAATAAAAATTACAATTATAACAGTAGTGCATTGATAATCATAAGAGTAATCAGTCACATTGTAAACAAGCATTGGCGAATTCAATTAGTACTGTTAAGTATTAATTTACAACCTGAAACCCCCCCCCCCCTCAAACCAGAGCCTGTTCAACATTAGATAAATTTCACTTTGGAGGCTTTGTCAAATATTCAACCTCAAAATAATTATAATAAGTTTTAAAGAACTTTTTCTTTTTAATTTTTCTTCATCTGGGCTCAATAGTTACTGGTAATTTTGTAACAGATGGGGGGAGCTCACAATCTCAAATAATTATTCCAGATTATTATTCGAAATAATTCTCAAGTTATTCAAATAATTCTCGATTATTAGCAAATTAATGACAGTTAAGCTTGTTAAAACAACATTAAAATACGGTATCCTCATCTATCTTATGAGATATTGTTCAGACTAGTGCTGTACATTTTTGTAAAATATCTTATTCATACTAGAAAAACAATCAACAGATGAGACAATCAATACTAAAATTGCAATGAAAGGATAATCTTATTTGATACTTACTGAAATTTCGATGCTTTCTAAAAATCCTCGTCAAATCACAAAACTTTTAAAGCATTGGCCACACTTAGAACGATGGTAAAAATGTCACACAAACATCAGAAAAGTCACTAAAACAGGTTGAAATTGATGATTCTTGTTTACAACAATGGCCGTTGAGAAGACAAGTAATTAGTCCTTCTAGACGTTACCCACAAATACTTGCCAAGGCGCATGCGCAGACTAAGTGCATTATGGGTAGGTTTCATGGATACTTATCAGATATGTATCAGATATGTCTTGGCATGTATGACTGGATCTGAAGAAAACCGGTTATGATGAGATGTAGCTTGGACCTATCTGAAAACTATCATTTGATACATACATTTTGGATCACTTAGTTACATATCTGATAGGTATTTGTGACTAAGGCCAGCAATAGACGGACTGCTTCAAGCAGTCTGGTTCGACTGCTTGACGCAGTCACAGTTGGGCGGATCGCATTTTCAATGTTAAAATCAAGACCGCACTACACGGACTGCATGAGCAGTCGAGTTGCGGTCGGTAACAAAACAAGCAGTCGAGTTCCGCCGTGCTGCCGACTGCAAAAATGCAGTCGGTCTGCAATACACGGACCGCTTCAAGCAGTCCACTCGACTGCTCGCATCACTTCTCATATTTCACTCATTGTGTGTTATATATATATATATATATGCGTATGGCACGTCAGCATCATAAAACACATTCAAACACAAATTTTACATACATAAATGGTCATAGATTTACATTAAGTTGCCTGAGCCATTCAATGGCTTCAGTTGTCAAAACATTCAAATCTTCAATCCCTCCAATTGTGTGTTTTTCGTAGGCTATGCGTTCTGTGAACATGGCACGTTGTTTTCAAAACTAGTTGTACTTTGTCACTAGAGTCTTCTTTGAAGACAAAGATCCTGTTTTATTATATTTTTTGATTTTTGTATAATTTTCTCCTAATTGAACTTTGCTCGTTTAAGATTTAGTTTACCCCCTAATTTTAAGTAATGTTAAGCTCTAGGAGTTATTTAAAGTGAATCTGTCACTTACAATAAATACTTCAAGATATTGAATCATCCTGTTTAGGACTAAAATATATTTTTGGGTCCATCCAGTGATTTCATGGAAATCATTATTAAAAAAAGATGCAGTACCGTACTCTATCCGGTTCCGGCTCTATCTTTTCATAAAAATATCTTTATTCAATATTTCTAGTAATAACTTTTTATTGTAAATTTAACGACTTGCAGTCAATTTTTATAGGTGGTTAAATAATAATTGTACTCACACTTAGCCGAACGTTTTTGAGTTATGGAAACTCATATTCAAGGCATCCTAGATCGGCGATATTGGTTTGTTGGTTAGATGCTCAATGAATTAAATTTTAATCACACATACTTTTTGACCTCATGATACAAAAACCACAATTCTTCTAACCAACATCGCCGATCTAGAATGCCTTGAAGATGAGTTTCCAGAACTCGAAAGCGTTTGGCCAAGTGTGAGTACAATTATTATTTATTCACCTACAAAAACTGATTGCAAGTCATTAAATTTCCAATACAAAGTTAATATTAACAACGCAGATCGTTAAGGAACAAGAAATCCAAGAATTTAATTCTAGTACTTGGCTGGTTATTACTATTTGTTCTATGAAATGATCAATCTTTTTATTGATTTATAATTATTCGCTGTGTAATTAATAACCCTGTGATTTTATATACTGTAATGTTACTATTTCTTGTATTTTTTCATGTCAAGTGGCCATCTTTGTATGATGAGAATAATGTATTATTATATTAAATTAATTATAATTTATTTTTTGAGGATCCATTTCTTATTCCATCCATTTACCAATTTTTCAGACTATTATTAAATTTGTTTTAAACCATATTCAGAAATTTAATTAAATGTGTCTTTCTTCAATTTGTGCTCCAATCATTTCTTGAAAATTATTCACAGTAATTCTATTAATAATTTATTGTCTTTATGGAAGGCTCTCCGCAGTCTCAACTCTACTCCGCCTATTGAACAAGGCAGTCACCGACTGCTTGAAGCAGTCCAAAAGCAGTCGAGCCGACTGCAAACCGACTGCTTTTGGACTGCTTCAAGCAGTCGGTTTGCAGTCGGCTCGACTGCACTTTTGCAGTCACTTACGACTGCTTGAAGCAGTCCGTCTATTGCCGGCCTTAGTGTTCTGTATGGGTGATATCTAACGATGTAAAAAATAACTATTTTGGCAATAGCCTACTGCAGTGATCGTGGAAAGTGAACGCTTCTGCTTTCTAGCGGTAAAAATGGAACTACATCGACAAGAATTCATTACTAAAGGGTTGATTACATTGGGATAGTTACTTGCTAAGCGAGTAGCGATTAGGACGTTACTGACCGACCGTGCTACAGCAGCTTAGCATAGGCCTACCAAGCCAAATTATATTAAAAATTTAATTTCCAGAATCACCCCCATACTATGGAGTTTCAAAGACAATAAATAATATTGCAACAAAAAATTAAAATATGAAGTTTACCAACAATAATTCAATATAATTTCATCAAAACAATATACAATATGTCTCATCTGAACTGTTATGCAGGCAGCCTGTGTGATTAAATGTCGACTTTGCCCACAATAGTATTGTATTTTGGTGTTGGCTACTCTGCTAGCGAGTACCAAATGTGACCAAATTCAAAGTAGACAGGCTCTCAACTTTGAATTTGGTCACATTTATACTCGCTGGCAGAGTAGCCAACACCAAAATAAAATATTATTGTGGCCAAAGCCGACATTTAATCACACAGGATGCCAGCATAACACTTCAGATGAGATATATTGTATATTGTTTTGATGAAACTTTATTGAATAATTGTTGGTAAACTTCATATTTTAATTTTGTGTTACAATATTATTTATTGTTTTTTGAAATTCCATAGTATGGGGGTGATTCTGGAAATTAAATTTTTTATATAATTTGGCTTGGTATGCTGAGCTGCAGTAGCACGGTCGGTCAGTAACGTCCTACTCGCGAAGCAAGTAACTATCCCAATGTAATCAACCCTAAATTCAAAGTTGAGAGCCTGTCTACTTTGAATTTGGTCACTTTGATACTCGCTGGCAGATTAGCCAACACCAAAATACAATATTATTGTGGCCAAAGCCGCCATTTAATCACGCAGGCTGCCAGCATAACAGTTCAGATGAGACATATTGTATATTGTTTTGATGAAATTATATTGAATAATTGTTGGTAAACTTCATATTTTATTTTTTTGTTGCAATATTATTTATTGTCTTTGAAATTCCATAGTATGGGGGAGATTCTGGAAATTAAATTTTTAACATAATTTGGCTTGGTATGCTGAGCTGCTGTAGTACGGTCGGTTAGTAACGTCCTACTCGCTTAGCGAGTAACTATCCCAATGTAATCGACGCTTAAGTGAGGCTACGGCCAGACATGCAGTAAACTGTCGCATCAATTTAGCAGCAAATTGCAGCGGCAGGCGAAAGTCGCACATATACCACCCGTGTTATAGTTGACAAGCTAAACTCGGAAATGTCGGTAATTTTTACTGGAACAAGTGGCACTAGCTTTGTTGTTGGTTCGAAGGAAAAAACTTATAGAAAATAGATGTAGACGTTGGTGGATACACTCTATTATAAGTGACAGATTAAATTATGGAAAATTTTTTAGTTTACATAATTCACTTAAACTTCATCCATAATTTGTTTTCGAATATTACCGAATGTCTATTGCCTCGTTTGATAATTTGTTGTCAGTAAACAGAGAAAGGATTGATAAGGAATTGAAAAACCTAGTGAATGATGAATTAATAAAGTAAGTAGAAAAGTACAAAAATCGTCAAATTATTTAATCGTTAATAATGTAAAAAAGACAGTATGTATTCATTAATTGGGTGTGTTGGAGGTGAAAAGCAAAGCAGATGAAAAAGCGAAATAAAAAAGTGGAACTTTCGCTACACTAGTGCAGTAATCTACTGCATGTGTGGCCAGGTTTCTGCAGTAACTAGCAGCAGAAAATAGTGTCTCGGCCTATTGGTTTGCGACACCACCTTGACACTACCAGAAAGTGCGTCACCACCATTGAGCGCGTGAGGCCACCTACCATTACATTCCTTTCAGCCCATTTCAGTGCGACATTTGACTGCAAACATCTGCGACCATTAACTGCTCGTTTGGCCCTAGCCTAACATCCAAGTTTTCAATGCTTTGAATGCGTCATGTGGTATGCAAAATGTCACACATGTTGTATGAGTTGCAGTTGCAAGTTGAAAAAAGCTATCCTAGTGTTGAAAGACAGCTGATGAATTTCAGTGGTCGAGCCCTATTTATTTGAAATGGGCAGCTGCTAAATAGTCTAACAAACTCTGTTACTAGCAACTTGAATTTTACAATTTGCAATGAAAAAGCTCATTTACAAAGTCAAAACTTAAAAATTACTGTCAGTACCACACTAACTTCTCCTAGATTTCGGATAAATTTGAAGAGTTTTTATTTTAAAGACATACATTTTCTAAATTCAAGAGTCTTTTCACGAATTATAATCGGAAATCGATTACCTGACAAGAGCTTGTCTAAGTTGCAAAAGATTCATCCGACTGTTATAAATTTTTGATTACGTCTGTTTGAAGCAATAATTAACTATGGAAACACTGAGGATTCTGTTAAAATCTAACATAAAGAATCTGATCTTGTTAAAGCAATGATTATATCTCCAATGTAACTATGCCTCCTCTTTGACTTTGGCGCTTTGCATGCCATAGAGCAGTACTGTCTTCTCTTTTCCTGTGACATGCTGTTCCACAGCTTATTTGCCCCTTCTCTAACTACTTCTTTGACGAAGAAGCCGTTGAAGATGAGTCTCCAGGACTCGAAATCGTTTGGCCAAAAGTGAGTAAAAATATCATTTATTCTCAATTAAAATTGACTACAAGTTGTTGAATTTACCATAAAAAGTTTATTAACAATACAGATCGTTATGGAAAAATAATTTTATTTAGTTTAGCTTTTTACAGTGTGCTAGAGTTCCTTTCTCATCAAAATTAAGCCTCACCTCACCTTATTGCATTGGCGGTCCCAGGGGGGGTGGGAGGTATATATCCCCCCCGAAATATCAAGATAGATCCCCCCCCTAAAAAATAATTTATTCATAATTATGTATGTATAGTTTTTGCTAGAAATAAATTTAATCTGTGTCATTGTTACTTGTTAGCTAGAAGAATAAACAAGAAGGATGTGTACATCCTTACATCCATTACATTGTTGTGTAAAAATCTGAGTATTCCTTCGTAACTTACATGTTAAAAATAGGGCCTAACCATAAAGAAAAAATTCGCAGACCCACCGGTAGTCATCCCCCCCCCCCCCCGAAATGAAATCCTGGGACCGCCACTGCCTTATTGATATAGTAATTATGGTAACTAGTGTATGAAATTATATAATAAAATTGTTGATCTGACTTGTCTTATACTCCTTAACTGTAGTCTCCAAGACGTAATCAGTAAAGGATAATATGGGGCTTCTACTCCAGTTTGGGAAGTATAGTTGTGGTTTAGTTTGTATTTGATGTTAGCTTGGTTTATGTATAATATTCATACTAAATTATATACTGTATTATATAGTGAATATATTATTATTTTATTATAGGGTGAAATATGTGAAGAGAGGCCTAGAGATGTATCCTCCACGGTGGTCAGCATGTGATTGAACAACTTCTATAATATGAATTGCAACCTGAATCCTCAACGACCAACATAATTTCAAGCCTCATACCCTCTTCAAAGTAGAAGAAGAAAAAGAAGAGAGAAGAATAATCCGACATAGTTCGAAACACGTCTGCCGTGACCCATGCAGGTTAGTTCTGTACCTAGCAAGATTCTACATACATTAATAGTTTTATAATTATTACAGTTTTCCATAAAATATGACAGTTCAAAATTTTTTTTCACACTTTACTTCCATCCTCCACTGAGAGAAAAGAAAGTGGTGTGGGCTGGTGACCATTCTCATCATCATCGTCATCATAATATCTCTTTATCTCTGAATAATATTCAAAAACACTTTAGAACAATAATAATTTTTGAAATTTACAAACACTCTGTATCACATCCTCCTCAACACTCATACTTAACGAACCCCTCCCCAACATAATTTCAAGCCTCATACCCTCTTCAATAAGAAGAAGAAGAAGAAGAAGAAGAAGAAGAAGAAGAGAAGTTTAATCTGACTTAGTTCGAAACACGTCATCTGTTGGATGATCAGATCTGTATACAGCCAGGCCCGTGCTGGACCCCTTGTTAGGGCGGTGGACGATCATGGCCAGAGGGCGCCAGCACAATGCAGGGGGAGGACTAACTATGGGGGAGGGGGTTCTGGAATATAATAATCATAGTGTCAATTGCACATGAGGAAAGTAACAAAAACAAATTTATGTTCACAAATGTAATGTTCTTTGATTGAACTTAGGGGGACTTGGGGTGCTTAAGCCCCCCCCCCCCCCCCCCCCAAAAAAAACCCGAGGTCCTTAAAAAATTGTTGATAATTTTGAAGAAAGTTCAATGTAGGTCGTATGTGCTCCAGGCTGATTAGTTTTGGTGCATTTTATGTGTTCACACTTTTAAAGTAGAATAAAGTTCATAACTCGTGGCTTGACATGGGGGGCTTTGGGGCTCAAGCCTTACCTTCAGGCCCTGAAATCCTTATCAAAATGTTGATAATTTTCAAGCGAATTAACAGTGTAATTTGGATTCCAGGCTGTACATTTTACATATTTTGTTTAAATAGGATAGCGGCTATAACAATAACGTTACACTATTGAGAGGTATATTATGAGTATCATAGGTGGAAATAGAGCTTGTAGCCTGGCAAAATCGAACTAGAATAAGTGGCTCGGTTTAGATAACAAAAATAATTCGCTTCACTCATTTATCGATCTGACAATCATGTAATGTAATACAAGATATCTAGCCTCTAGATCCTCCTGAACCTGTAATAAATTTAACGTTACAGTAATAATGTAACGTTTTGGAGGGTGAAGCACAGATAGTTCTGAGACGTGTGCATGGGTAATGAGTTGGATGATGATGATGAGTAGAACCTACAGTTTTAGGTGAGTTCCGAATCATCGGTAAGTGATTTTCTAGCAAAGAACAGATCCTTTCTTGGTGGCTGATCCAATCGGTCACCCTTACAATGAGGGCCCAGGAATTTGTAGCTCATCTTATCTGACTGAACAGATACCTCCCACAGCTCGCGGCTATCATTTTCCTAAAAAAGGTATACAGGTGTTTGCGAAAAAATTCCGAAAGGAATCTGCCAGATAGCAAAAACGTATTCTTTCGAAAACGCTTCATTACAGAAATACAGATAGCAGAAGAATGAAGCTATCTTCTTAGTAATAAATCAATCAATTTACTCATTCAGAAACGATAGGCTTCTAGAGCCCTCATTTAACAGGTGGTGAATTGAATACATTCATTGTGGAATGAGCTGAAAAATTATATAAAACATTAACTATTGTGGTTATTGAGTTATTCTATGAAATACTCAAAGAGCCAAACGAAGGCGTTTTTTAGATTGAAGGGTATGAACTTGGTTATTGATTGCGAATAAAGCACCCAGAATTCATAAAATCAGAATTTAAATTGGATCAAAATACACAAGAATAGCAAGTGGGAAGCATCCGTGCAAAATCTGTGTGCTTCGACTGAATAAAACTTGACTAAGCTTTGGGATCGTTCTTAACATGGCTTAATTTCTAAATTGAGAAGTACCGGAGTTGTGACTTACCGGGGGGTACTCCCCCGGGAAATTGTTGAAAATTACACTTGAATTGGTGCATTTTAAACGCATTTGAGCATGGTTAGTAATGCACATATAATATTGCATAATATAAGTTACAAAATAATAACATTCAGGGTTTTAAAAATAAGGTCTTATTTGATTTTGACGAAAACTTGAAAACCATAACTACAAAAGTCAGAGACTTAGTCAGTCTAAATTAAAAAAAAAAAAACAATCATTTCCAGCTAGTTCAGATCTGGTTTAAAATAAATGATTCTATTATCGATTTAGATAGCCGGAGCTCCGCTCCGGTGTGCTCCGGCTGAAATTAAGCCCTGGTTCTTAACTATTAGGTTTCGCATTTAATTAAAAAAAAAATTAATGATTTCACAAGTTTTCTGAAGGGGAATTTGAAAAAGATTTGGTTCATTGCCAATTAAATTAGTTTATCCATTAAGCCGACAATAAAAAACGTGTTTTCATGATCATTTTGTGAATTTTTGTAAAATATCCCACCAATTCAAAGATTATGTAATCTCGATTTGCGTTCAGACTGGCATTTTACGTTCACTTTATTACACACGCAAAAGTCTCAGAATGGTGTGGGCATCATTAGAATGTATAATAGTAGATCTTGTAGCACATTTAGCCAATATTATATTAATTCAATTTAATTCACACCACCTATATGAAGGCCTTGGAGTTTTCTGAATTTATGGTGGAATAGCTGCAATCTTTCACCCTCTGTATTACTGTAACAAAGCGTTTCCGGACCTTCATTAATTTGATTTTTTTTATCTTCATGAGAAGATGCTTATGCAGTCTGGCAGAATCATTTTTAACTCTTGAAACACTCTGAACAAATAAGACACATTTTGTTTCCATATAGACGAACCATCAACTATCCCTGATCAATGCTAATACACTTTAAAAAGTCAAGTAATGAACCCCCTCAAGGAACTTTATCAGGCCACAATCTTGTAAAATAGAACTCAGAAAAATCCCAATTTCAACCCCCTTCCCCTCCCAAAATAATTTTACCTGGTAGGACGGGTAATCCCCCCACCAAATCAAAAGTCTGGGTGCGCCCCTGATGGTGTCTGGATCTAAGGAGTTCAAAATATCAGCATCTGAGTGCATTTTAACAGTAAAGATTCTAAATTTTCATTTGTCGAAGACGATCTCAATCTGGTTATAATTCTATTACCTTCAATGCTTTAGAAGGAAAAGATTCTTGGGATTTGAATAATTTTAGGTCGAAATTGGCCAGATACTAGCCGAGGGCGCCCCGCACGAGTACTGGAAGAATCAAATTCATTCAGTAGGATAGCCTACACCCTACAGTCGCAACACTCAACCCGGCCGCTCAGCTATATCAACGAGTTGTCATGAAACATGTCAGTTTCAGAACAGGAGGGCGCCAAAATTTTTCTGGCTGGAGGGCGCACCGGGATACGTCCCGGTGTCCCGGCGGGCCAGCACGGGCCTGTATACAGCAAGATTCTATAATATCTTTTTCTTAGTGTTGTCATTCTATCTATCTATAATTTTGATATAAAATATTTTTTTCTTATGTTTCCTACACTCCCATGGGAATAGAATGTTATTGAATAATTTAACTTGGTACGGTACTGAATTTTCATTCGTGATGAAATTACAATTGTATTTGGAATGCTTGAAACGTGCAATGACCTCCCTTGGAATTTTGGCGACTCCACTAAAATTATGTTCGGTGCTCCACGTAGTGCAGCCGTTTTGTCGCCTGGAGGGGGACATAATTGATGTGGAAAAGCAGAGCTCGAAACGAGACGTGGCCGCGAGAAGAGCAGAAAAATTGTGAAGGAGTCTCGGGCCTTCTAAGTGTGGCTGCAGCCCATTTAGGATGGGACAAGCGGTCAAGTCGGTGAGCTTCGTTATGAATTTATTCGGTGAAAATTTTGATAAAGTAAGACCCTATAGATTGACCGAGGCCCTCAATCTCAGTGGCGAGGCGTGGAATCCTTCACCGGTCATCGCAGAGACCCAAAAGGGGTCCACCACGACCCAAAGGGGTCCAATGGCCCATCTCAGGAAAATGTTTTAAAATTCGAGGCAAATTATTGGTGACTTTTGAAGCTTTTTGGTCATCTGAAATCTCTCCTCTGACTGGCCTAGCTCACATTCAAAGGCAGAAAACTGAAAATTATTTTCTCCAATTACACCTCTTGTATAATGTATATCTTCCCCACAACCCCAGTCACCACTTCCCCACTAGACCGACGAAAAACGCAAAAACAGCCGAAATAATGGGGACTGATATGATGCACTTACTCGATCTAATTGAAAATCAAAATAAATTCAACCATCTAATGAATAATAAATCACACTCTAAAAATATAAAAACGATTAACTAACTTGCAAAACAATAATTAGTGTAAAAGGTGAATAATTTAACATACACGAAATTCCCGTTGTTTCCACAATGCTGTAACTGAAGCTGAGTGCGGACTGGGTAGGAGTAGCATGAGGAGGCAGCTACCAGAAACCCACGACAGTGGCCGAGAACGCACGAAGCCTTATTCATCGCAGCCGGTTGCGATGTATTATGAGCATTACTTGAATGGTTTGGAAACTGATGGCAGGGGGCTACGAACCAGTCGCGGGATGGGACTGGTGTGTTTCGCAAGCCTTTTGCGCTTCATTATGCATATTGAGCATCTACTCGTCATATTCTTATTGGCTTTTGATGCAATTTTCAGTTTTTGAACATATTTCTGTACTTTGAAGCCTGAGAATATTTATTATTTAAGAATGAGTTGAGATTCAATATTATCAGTCCAATTTCTCTACTCATCGCCGGATCAAACGATGACCGGACGCCTCGCCACTGCTCAATCTATTAAATTACATGTTAGCAAAAGATATAAGTTAGCAAAATCTTGTAGGAAATTAATGAAGTAATTTATATGAAAATTTTATCTGAACATGAACATTTTCTGAATTCTTTGTTGAAAATAATTTTAGGATATGTAATAAATATGGGTTAAATAGCACCAACTCTTTTATTTCCGAAAAAATGTTCCTTGCTCTCTAGCTAATTCAGTTGCTAAGCCAGGTGTTGGACAGGAAATATATAAAATGATATTTGCGTTTGAGTAAACGAACCTAAAGCTCCCAACCATAGATTTGGAATTATTGAAAGCATATACAGCTTAGTGAAGAGATGGAATTTACGGTTACAAAAATGTTGTCATATGTGTGGGTGAAGGAAGGTACTTCATTGTTGCATAAAATTCTTTAACCTAGCAAAACAAATTGAAAGTGAATGAATAATAAGACTTGAGGTTGTCATGACCACATTTATTGAAACAGTGAGATACTAAATTCGGTTGTTACACCATTATCAATCTCAAACAAACTAAAACTAAAGTACAGAAAAGCTTAATATATTATACTAAACAGGGAATGATACTATTGGCTGAGGGAGAAAGTGCCTCTAATAGGCCACTGGTGAGAGCATTCTTGTTGGTTGCTTCTTCCACCAGTGGGCGTGTTTTATTATGGTTTTCAGCCAATCACAGACCTTCAATGAAGGCCAGCCTATTGGAGGCACTTTCTCCCTCAGCCAATAGTATCATTCCGTGTTTAGTATATATTAAGCTACTCGATACTTTTGTTTTAGTTTGTTTGAGATTGATAATGGTGAAACAACCGAAACTAGTATCTCACTGTTTTCAATAAATGTGGTTGTGACAACTTCAAGACTTATTCATTATGGATTTCTTCCAAAATATCACCTTCACATATGGCACACCAAAGAAAGTTAATTGATAGTGAATTTCAATCTCCAGGATCATTTTCTCCTTAATTTAGTGCTCCCAAGACCCAACAATTCAAAACTCCTTCAATAATATACAAAACTAACAACACTTTTCTACTTTTTTACAGAAAAAAAATCGAAATAACCATGAAAGTTAACAGGAGTGGATCGGGAAGTCGGAATAGAGGAGGGAAAAAGACCCAGTAACATGGAATCCATTCTTCAATTTCCTGCAATGTCTGCGAACTCAGGACAAGATGAAGAGGGAGGACGTCATAGAAGTAGTTGGGGAAAGGGCAAAGCGGTGGAACAGCATGCCACAGGAAGAGACCATACTGCTCTATGGCATGCAAGGCGCCCCCAGTCAAAGAGGAGACATAACTACAAAAGAGACATAATCATTCCTTTAACAAGAACATTTTTTTTACGTAAGATTTTATCAGAATCGTTGGTGTTTCCATAATGAATTATTGCTTCAAACAGAATTAATCACAAATTTATAACAGTTTAATCATTTGTAACTTAGACAAGCTCCTATCAGTTGATCGATTTATGATTATAATTCATAAAAAGACACTTGAATTTTGAAATGCATGTCTTTAAAATAAAAACTTCAAATTTATCCGAAATTTAGGAGAACTTGGTGTGGTACTGACAGTAATTTTTAAGTTTTGACTTTGTAAATAAGCTCTTACATTGCAAATTGTAAAATTCAAGTTGCTAGTAACAGAATTTGTTAGACTTTTTTAGCAGCTGAAAGCTGATAAAATCTAACATAAAAAATCTGTTCTTGTTAAAGCAATAATTTTAATATGAAAACGAAATTTCGATAAAATCTAACTTTTTTGAGGATGAAGCCCACATAGGTCTGAGACCAGTGAGTGGATAATGAATTGGTGTTTGATGAGTTGTACCTACAGTGTTAGATGGGTTCCAAACCACCGGGAAGTGATTTTACAGTAGAGAACAGTCTTTTTTGCTGGCCAATCCAACAAAGAGGCCACAAGAGTTGTTAGCTTATCTCTACCTGATTAAACAGATACCTTCTGCGGCTATCACTTCCTTGGAGTTTGAAGGCTCTTTTTATCAGATTAGTGCTTAAAACCAAAAATTTATAAAATATTTGACCTAATTACAGAAAAAAATTCCAAGTAAATTTCAAGTTTGTAGGATGATTTCTGTTTTTAATTTTGTGCTTAAAAACAAGGCAACAGTCATCAATGTTCTTTAACAAATAACTTTCCAAATTTTTTCATTCTCCTTTATGCGTGTACAGAAAATGTAGTGTGAGCGTCACTGCACACAATTCAGCCAAAAATTTCATTGTTAATATCTCAATATGAGAAATATTACAAGAGAGCAAACATTGTAATAAATTAGGATGAATGTTCGTAGGAGGTAGTTGAGTGATGGTGTTGATGCTTATTCGAAATTGTCCTGGCTTCTACGAACACATCTGGCCACATTGCTTTTGAATGCAGGATAGTCATCGCGCAGTTGCTTGGCGGCGTCCACTATCACTTATAAGTCCGATAAGTTAAGTCCCATATCTTGTCCACGAAACAATCGACTAAGTGAATCGATAGTCGATATGAAAGGTCCATTGGGTTTAGCTTTGGGTTTGGTACAGATATCGATTATAGAAATTTTCATTAGATTGTTTCGTAGAGAAGATATCACCTCAGTGTGACCGTGGAGCTCAAAAGCAAATCTTCAGTCATATTGTAATACACAAATGCATTTGAGGACTCTTTCAGTGCTCCAGTGGCTCTTGAATGGCTGGCTGACATATATTTAATTATAGTAGCTTTTTCAAATATACCATATATATATTTGTTATTTTCTTGACTATAAATGCTGTATAATATGCATCATAACTTATGTATAATAACTTATGTCTCAAAATTATTATATATATATTTGATATTTTCTTGACTATAAATGCCATATACATATGCATCATAACTTATGTATAATTAATTTTATGTTTTTATGGGATAAATGATATTTGCAGTTTTTGGCAATAGCCTGTTGTATTCACATTTATTGTGTGCTAGTTAAATGAATAAATAAATAAAATAAAATATTTAATTATGTTGTTTCTGTTTCGACCATTTTTATGAATAATTATAAAATACATCATTTGTTCTTTGTCTCAATGCCAGAAGATAGGGTACTACACCCAAAACAATTCCAAACTTATAAAGTTTTTCTATCAAATTACATTAATTAAAATGAATCTTAATTTTGTTGGACTATTTTTCCAATTCAGTGCTTCAAAGACTCAAAATTTATTAAGGTCTCCTTCAGAAGCTCCCTAAAATTTATTAAGTTTTTCTATTTAATTACAGAAAACAAAATTTGATTTAAAGTTTGTAGTATCCTTTATTTATAAACTTTTTATAGTTAATTCAACAACTTGCAGTCATTTTTAATTGAGAATAAAAAATATTTTTACTCACTTTTGGCCAAACGTTTTCGAGTCCTGGAGGCTCATCTTCAAAGAAGCCTGGAGACTCACCTTCAAAGAAGCCTCTGAAGGTGAGTCTCCAGGCTCGAAAACGTTTGGTCAAAAGTGAGTAAAAATATAATTTATTCTCAATTCAAATTGACTGCAAGTTGTTGAATTTACCATAAAACGTTTATATTAACAACACAGATTGTTATGGAAAAAGAATTTCATTTAGTTTAGCCTTTTACAGTGTGCTAGAGTTCCTTTCACATCAAAATTAAGCTACACCTCACCTTATTGATATAGTATAATTATGGTAACTAGTGTATGAGATTGTATAATAAAATTTTTGATCTGATTTGTCTTATATTCCTTAACTGGAGTCTCCAAGACGTAATCTACAAAAAAAATCCAGATCCCATTTTCTATTTAGAGCTTCAAAATACTTGGATTTCTTGTTCCATGACGAACTGCGTTGTTAATATTAACTTTTTAAGTGAATTTAACGACTTGCAGTCAAATTTTCATTCAGAATAAGTAGAATTTACTTACTCTGTCGGCCGAACGTTTTCGACGAATCTTTGAGATCCATTTTCAGAGGCGTCCTCTGATCATCGATGTCAGTTTTCTGGTTAGAAGAATTGTGGTTTTTATAGAATGTGATCAAAAGGTTTGTATGATTTAAAATTTGGTTGCTCGTTGAGGATGTTTTGTTTATTGTGTGTGGTGTGTTTGTATATTTCAAATTGTTCCAAGGTGTTGAGTTCGAGTCCTTTAGATTTTATATGTAGAATAGGGAGATCGAGGTAGCAGTGATACTGTGTATACGTTTTCAGAACAGGCTCTGTGAGTTTTGAAGAATAGAATATAAATTCGAACGGATAAGTAGTATTTTTGTTTATTATTATTAGTATTTATAATATCTTAATAATCTCCATTATTAATTTGTCTATTATAATTTAAAATATCTTAATAAAAAGTCAAATTCTATTTTCGAGGTTAGGTGTACTGATGCTGATAAATTTTCTTGTAATTAAATAGTCTCAAGTTGACAATTGTAATAAATTAAATAATATTTCATTAAACATTCAACTTAAATCAATTGAAAACAATTTTTAACTAGGAAAATGAGTCCAAACAAGGCATCTAAATCTAATTGTTTAACTAAAACTCAGGTAACTACGCGATCTCAGCAATTATCAACCAAAAAATCTCCAACAGCTCTTAAAGCTACTGTAGATGTAGAAGAAAAGGTTGCTAAACTATTGAGTGATCACACCGAATTGAAAACAAAATTAGAATCATAACTAAAAAATTCTGAGGAAGAACGAATAGGGTTGGTGGGTCACATAAAATCTCTGGAAGTTATTGTAAAATTGCAGCAGGAAGACCATAAAACTGAAATACTAAATCTCACGAGTCAATGTAGGTCTATGTCAGAGGGAATCGAAATATTAAAATCAAAAATAAACTTGGCTAATGTGAGATCTGAACCTCTGATCAATACAAAAAAAGTAGAACCTAAATCAAATGGGGAAAAAATAAATAGAAATGGTCAAACAAAAACTTATAGTCAGGTTTTGCAAACAGCAACCAAAACTAAAGTAAGGAGCAAATAACGATAGGAAAGGTAGAGTATTGCTCTTGACATCCAGTCATGGACGAGACTGTAGTGACCTACTAAATAAAAGATTAAAAAAAATTATGAAGTTCAGAGCTTTTTCAAACCAAGTGCCCCTATAAACGCAATCGTAGAGTCAGCACAGGAACAAACTAAA
The DNA here is from genome assembly GCA_948455865.1 of Conomelus anceps. Taxonomy (NCBI): domain Eukaryota; kingdom Metazoa; phylum Arthropoda; class Insecta; order Hemiptera; family Delphacidae; genus Conomelus; species Conomelus anceps. The sequence continues at coordinate 5,249,109 of OX418222.1, read as the reverse complement.
GATTTTGGTAAAAACGATTTTCTAATAGTACTGGGTGGCTCAAACAATATAAATGAACCTAATCTAAAACATCTTCCTGAAATAAATGAAAAAATTAAAGAGATTGTGCCACTCAGCCAAAAAACTAATGTAATAATAAGTACAATTCCGTATAGGTTTGATAGGCCAGAGCTGAATGAAGCCATTAAGTCAACAAATAAATCAATTCATAATACAATCAACAGCCTAAAAAATAAGAATTCTAAAAGCAATTGGGGATTTGTTTTCTAAATGAAAGGCTGAAAAAACAAAATTTCGCTAATCATGGTCTACATCTAGATCAATCTGGCAAAGTAATATTTTGTAATAGGCTGGCAGAGCTGATTGAAAGTCGTTTGCAATATACTGTCAATAATTCTCCTAAACAATCATCTAATGAACCTTTTTTAGTAAAGTGGCTCAAAACCGGGAAGGGAAACTAGTTTCAAATGATAAATTCATAATATAAACTTTAAAAACCCCACTTTTAAATGGAAATTAACTCACGTTATGGCGTGACGGCCGTTTCGCTCTGTTGTCTAGAGCATCGACAGACGACTCACAGTACACTGACTTAAGGTATGAGTTTGAGGGTTATGTATGTTGGAATGATGATGGGGTGGGGGGATGAGTAGGCGGGAGGTTTGAAATAATCCCAATTTTGTCAAATAGAGTATGTGAGAAGAAGTTAAAGTTGATCATTTAAAATGTTGTCAGGTTCCTGCTTTGCATGTTTGTAAATCTCATATTGGTCTAAACATTGAGTTTCTGGCTTTTGTGAGTGAAGTGTAGTGTGTCTAAATTAGTGTCAATGTCTGTATAACTGTGGCCTGTTGAAATGATGTGTTCAGCAAAAGTGGAATGTGTGTTTGGGTGTGAGATGGCTCTTGTGTGTTCTTTGAATCTAGTGGTGAATGTCCTGCCAGTTTGTCCTATATAGAACTTGTTGCAGTCATCACATTTCAATTTGTAAATTCCAGATCTGTTGTACTTGTTTTGAGATGTTCTCTGAGAATACAGGTGTTTTTTGAGTGAATTAGTTGTTCTGTAAGCTATTTTATATTTGAGTTTCCTGAATGAAGCTGCTATTTTATGAGTTTTGTTGTTGAGGTAGGTAAGTGTGATGAATGTAAGGGGGTTTTCATTCTGTTTGTTGCTGGTGTGAGTGATTGGTTTTGTTGATATTCTGTGCAGTATAGTTTGTCTATTAGTGAGTGTTTGTAACCATTCTGTTGTGCTATGTATTTTATAGTATTCAATTCTATATTGTAATCTTCTTGTGACATAGGAATGTTTGTTAGTCGGTGGAGCATGTGATTGAAAGCAGCATGTTTATGTTGGGTTGGGTGATTTGATGTGTTATGCATTACTGAATAAGTTGTTGTGGGTTTCCTGTACATTCTAAAGCAGGAAACCCACTAGCCCGGCACCGGCGGCGCCCGGTGGCGACCGGCGATAACCGGCGACGGCCGGCAATTTACAGCAATAACCCACTTTTCCGGCATAGCTCCGGCAGAAACCGGAGCTGACAGAAGAAATGCAGCAGTTGCAATGGAGAGTTCGTCAGATGAGGAGTTATTTGTGATAGTCGCGGTGTGTGCTGAAGAAGAAAAGAGACAGAAACTGAGGAAGCAATTATTAAAAATAATAATTAATTAAAAATAAAATTGAAAATAAAATTGAAATGAATCAAAAATTAAAATAAAAATTGAAATTGAAAATAAAAATAAAAATTGATTAAAAATAAAAATAAATCAAATTAAAATAAAATAAAAATTAATTGATTATTAATTAAAAATAAATTTAATTAATTATTAATTAATAAAAATAATGTCATGTTACTATTTCAATTTAATTTGACTTATTTATACTTATATTTCAATTACAAAAATAATCCATGAGATCGAAATTCTGTCACTGGATCGCCTTTTGTGACTTCATGTCACCTGTCATGCCTGCTATCTCGTCCAGAACTCAATAATTTTTATTACGGTACATCACAAAATCATGTTTTAATTTGTTATTGGTTCAGGTAAGTATTGATTAGTAAGATTTGAGATCAATGTGACTTATTTATCTGCAGTATTTTCAAAACAGCTATTTAATAATTGAATCGTCAATTTACTTAGTAATTTTACTAACTAATCAATACTTACCTGAACCAATAACAAATAAAACATGATTTTGTGATGTAATAGAATTCATTGAGTTCTGGATGAGATAGCAGGCAATTAAAAGGTGACATAAAGTCACAAAAGGCGATCCAGCAAAAAAATTTCGATCTCATGGATTATTTTTGTTATTGATTCAAATTAAATTGAAAAAGTAACATCACATTATTTTTATTAATTAATAATAATTTTTTTTTATTTAATTTATTTTATTTTTATTTTATTTTAATTTATTTTAATTTTATTTTTATTTCATTGTTTTATTTTATTTTCATTTTATAGTAATTTATCATTTCAATTTTATTTTTAATTTTAATTCTTTTTCAATTTTATTTTTAATTAATTTTTATTTTTAATAACTGCTTCCTCCGTTTCTGTATCTTTTCTTCTTCAACACACACTGTGACTATCACAAATAAATAACTCTGTAATAAATAATTGCAGAACACTTGCGATACTGGCATCGACTAGAGAAATGCCGGACAGGCTGCCCGGCAAGAATGCCCCCAAGAGCTTCTGTCGCCGCCGGCCGCCGCCGGTGACGGACAGATATAGTGGGTTGCCGTTCAATGAAAACAACGCAAAGCAATGTTGCCGGTACGCATCGGTCGCCGCCGGACGCCCCCGGTGCCGGGCCAGTGGGTTTCCTGCTTAAATGTTTTGAATGCATATGTTCCTGCTTTGTTAGAGTGATGTCCAAGAAGTTGATACTATTATTGTGTTCAAGTTCTAAGGTGAATTTTAAATTGGGATGGATTTTATTGAGATTGGTGTGGAATATTTCGGTTTGTCTTTTATTGCCTTTGTATAGAATTAGAATGTCATCAACATGCATATCGGTGCCAGCTAATGATTTTGTCTGTATTATGCAGGATATGTTTTTGTTCTATATTGTGGACAAAGATTTCAGCTAGGATGCAAGAAATTGGGGAACCCATAGGAAGGCCATAAGGTTGTGAATAGAATTTATTATTGTATGTGAAGTAATTTTGTGAGGTAACTAGTGTTGTGAGGTCTAAAATTTCTTGGAGCTGTTCAGGTGGTGTGTTGTTTTGGATGAACATTTGTTTAAGGTGAAGAAGTGTTTCATGTATGGGTACATTGGTGTAAAGATTTGTAATGTCAAGAGAAGATACCGTATATATATAAGCGTATGGCTTTTAATGGTGGGGTAGTTCCACCTCGCCGTTTGTTTAAAGAATGAATGTTTGTTTAACCATCAAAATAACATCTGATTTGAGATAGCAAAGACTGATCTATTAGTCGGCTTGCCTAACTTTTTTTTCTTCTTATTCTATTTATATGCTATTCGATTGCTGATTAGCTGACAACATGCCAAAAGCCCAAGACAGAACTACTTTTCGAGCTTTATTTTGGTGTACTCTTATTGTCCCAATATAACAAATACTTGTTAAAATTTCAAGTATACAAAATATTGAGTTGACTGTATGAAATATAGACTGGTCTTCCGAATCTAGTGCCGAAATAATCGACCATGGACTCAAAGGTTAGTTTACTATTTGAAGTTTCTCAGAAGCTTTATTTCAACAATCAAAGCTTTTCAACATAAGAAAGACTAGATTGCACAAAGTATGAATCACTTCGCACGTGTAGAAAAGAGATTGAGTAATTTTAGAGTAGACTACTTTTTGGAACTTTTGACACCGCAAATTAATGTTGGATTTCTGGCTAGGGTTGCAGTTCGATATCCCATCCAGTGAAATAATCGCACGAGTTTCGATAGCGAATGGAAGTATCGATACTGCCTTGCTTATCAACACAACTGTTCTGTATCATCCGAATGAAATAAAACAGCTGATAACGTGATACGTTGCGTTTTAACGACACATTTAAACTTCGAGCTCTAGTGCAACACACAAAAACAATGATGTGTTAATAAAAACAGTTTTAGAAATGCTTAGGGGTAAATGTACCGAATGAAAGCCTACGAATTTTTCAACTTTTTATGGTCTCATGTTAAAGTATTTTTGATGCTGATAACAAATATCACAATCATTTTGAGCAGAAAAGTTGCTGTAGCATGGTCAGTCTGTAACGTTTCTATTCGCTACTCGCTTAGCTAGTAACTATCCCAATGCAGTCAACCCAAAGCCTAACCTAACCTAACCGACAACAAAGAGAAAACTAATGATCCAGATAGCTGTTGAAAATGAACAAATCACGTTTCAGCCAAAGAAGTTATAATAATATTCACTAGAAGGAGCAACAGCGCTAGAATCGCTCTGCAAATTGAAACTGACTTGGGACGCCATTTCCGGGGAGCATCCTCTGTATGTTTACGTTGTTAAAAGCATTCAAGTTCTACAAAAAAGTTGAATAAAGTATTGGTAATTATTGAGTATCCGAACTTTTCGATTTTTCCAACAATTTTTTTTTTGTGACATCTACACACCCCATGAAGCAATAAGCCGTTGAAATTTTTTGGGGGTCGCGTCTTTTTCACACAAAAATTTAAATTTTCGAAAAAAATTTTTTTGATGAAAATTTTATTTTTCATTTAAAAAATTCATAATTTGCAAACATATTATGAACTCCAAACCATAAAACGATATAAATCAAATTAATAATCACATATCTGAAGAAAACTAAGCTTACTAACCTTTCAATACTTCGGGGGATACAACTCCGCAGCCGCTTTAAAAAAATAATGTACACGCTCCTCCCGCTGTTATCGGCGCTTAAACTGAAACTCAGCAAGGTAGCCGGCGAAATGTGCTTTTTTGACTCCAAACCTTGGAATCGTACAGCGCACTTCGCGCCAACTCCTCTCAACTGTATTCGTGTGAGCTTGGGTTTCTGGGTCCACAAAGCAAAATGAATACCAGTCAACCACTGTTGTTGTCGAAATTTGAGAGCGAAATTTAAGATTTTACTTATTGACAACTAATTCCGCACCACACTTCAAACACACTGTAATCTCTTTAAAAATACCATGCCTGAATAAAAATTCGATCACCTCCTTTTCGCTAAGGCATACAGATTCTAAAAATTTGAGGCTGCACTCTGTATCACACATTTCACGTAATGAATAAATTAAAACAATCAGCTATTGCCGAAAATATTTTCCATGTGATCTAACAATAATTGTCGATCTGACCAAACACAAAATTATAGCATTTCAAAGAAAACATATGTTTTCAAACTATTATATTTTTAGATTGATTGGTTACTTGACCGACCTCTCCGTTGCTCAGCTCTAGATGATTCCACCTGACCAAACCTAACCTAACCTTGCCTAGTCTGGCAGTGTTACAGTGTGATGGAAGTATTCATACGCGGAAGAAAAATAGTTCCATCAGAAAACTCTAATTTAAATGCCAAATAAGCGTTGCCCCCGCAAAATATCAGTGTATTATTACTTACTAGTGTGTTTTGAGTGTGTGGGGAAAAAATTGTTGAAAAATTCGAAAAGTTCGGATACTCAATAAATACCAAAGTATTTGCTATTAGGCTACCAGTTGTATTAATCTGACAAAATTAATATGTTGAAGTCTTGTGCTGCGTTCAACTGTACTAATAATGCTACAAAATGCAAGGGTTTCTTTATATTGGGACCCGCATATGAAAGTGCCTGTAAGAAACACCATTTTATTGCACTAAAATTGATGTCTCTGGAATCGTATTTTGAACCAAATGTAGTTTATTATTGTTAATTTCATAATATAAACAGAGAAACAAATCATCTAACAAAATTTTAATAGAGAATAAATAAATTATATTTACTCACGTAGGCTGAAACCTACGGTAGAAATAGATGAACCCCATCTTTGAGTTAGATTCATGGTACCGTACATCTATTCAGCTATTGATGTTAACTAGTTGGAAGAGAAATAATAGGTTTTCAGCCCAAAACTATCCCTCTTCCAAAATTCAACAAATAGTTAAAAATTAGAGAATATGACATGTATTACCCTATTATTGAAATACATTTTGCATTGGTATATGAGTCGGGAATTTGGAAAAAACTTTTGTTACACACATTTATAAATAATTAACAATGTTGAAGATCCATCTTGTTTCCACTAATAGGCCTATATAATAACAACTTGAAAACACTTTTAAGTGGAAATTATGACTCACGTTATGGAGTGACGGCTGTTTCACTCTGATGTTAAGAGCATCGTCAGATGACCCACAGTACACTCATATGAGTGTACATTACTCACATGAGTGTACTGTGGGTCGTCTGATGATGCTCTTAACATCAGCATGAAACGGCCGCCACGCCATAACGTGAGTCATAATTTCCACTTACATGTTTTTCAAGTTTTTATTAAATAATTCACACATATATTTACAAATAATTTACACATACATTTACAAATAATTCACTTATTTGCACATTATTCTATTTGCATTATTAAAACACAAACAAATATTCAAAGCAGCTATTTTATACTAATTTTTATCGGTTTTTTCATTTCTGAACAATATGCATCCATTCAATTTGTTTCATATGGATAGGCCAACACTTCGTTTGTCATTTTCTATTTTTTTTTTTTTTTTTTTTTTCTTAGGAGGATGAAGCCCACATAGGTCTATGACCTGTGCATGGGTAATGAATTGGATGATGGTTATTGATGAGTTGGATCTACAGTTTTAGGAGGGTTCCGAACCACTGGGAAGTGATTTTACAGCAGAGAAAAGAGTCTTTTTTGCTGGCCAATCTAATCGGTCACCCTTACAAAGAGTGCCCAGGACTTACGTAGCTTATCTCTGATTGAACAGATACCTGCTACGGCACTTGACTATCACTTTCCATTTTGTGATATGGAACATTCAAAGTCTAAGGCGGGTTACACACATCTATTTCTACCATAGGTTTCAGCCTACGTGAGTAAATATAATTTATTTATTCTCTATTAAAATTTTGTTAGATGATTTGTTTCTCTGTTTATATTATGAAATTAACAATAATAAACTAGATTTGGTTCAAAATACGATTGCAGAGACATCAATTTTAGTGCAATAAAATGCTGTTTCATACAGGCACTTTCATACGCAAAACATTTGATAAACAATTACAATTGATGAATTGAATTGAATTTATCTACATTCCAAACATTTGTTACAACAACCTGAGAATGAGTCAATACATGTAGGTCATATCATACAGTCAAATCACAAGAACATCAAAATATTTAAAAAAAAAACACCAATCACAACAACATCAAAATGTGATAATTATTTTAAATTATTCAAAAATCATGCAAAAATTTTCATTGAATTGACATCAAAAACCTAAGAAAAAAAACAAAGAATTTCACCTATTAAGAAATTAGCTCAAACAGTAAAAAGCCTTCTCCAACAACCAATTTTTCAAATTAATTCGAAATTGCCTATAATTTGCTACTTTTAAATTTTGAGATAGCAAGTTATGAATTTTGGGACCAAAATATGGGGGGACTTTTCAAATAGTGTTGTTCTGTGAGCAACCAACTGATATCCTAGTTGCATTACGAGTGTTGTAAGAGTGTGATGCATTACAGCGTTTAAATGTGTCTAGATTCTTATGAGTATGAGAGCACACTTCCAAAATATATATTGATGGCACCGTTAGTAACTTTCCAGAACAGAAAAGTTCCTGACATTTATATCTAGGAGGCTTACCATAAATAGCTCTTACAGCCTTTTTTTGTGTTTTGAACACCCTCTCTGCTGAACTAGAAGCACCCCAGACAAATATTCCATATCTAAGATATGGAAAAAAATAACCATAATAGATGGTCATGAGCGACTTCATACTCACCATTCCTCAAAGCACCCTCAAAGAGAAGCATGAAGAATTCAGTTTTGAGCACAATTTTTCAGCATGTGCTGACCATTGCAGGTGCCTGTCAATCAGTAATCCCAAAAACTCAACATGAGGACTATGAAAATTGATTGAGCCATCTGTTGCCTCAGATATTGAGTCATTAGCCTGACTATGTGCAGATTTTAAAGATATTACTTTGGTTTTGTTTGTGTTTATTGACAGACCATTAGCTTCAAACCAAGCTTTTATATAATCCAGCTCTTGAGGTATCTGACTGGTCAAAGAACTGAAATTAATATCAGATATTATCAATGATGTATCATCAGCATATTGAATTAATGGTCTTTGAGTGCATGATGATAGATCATTAACATATAATCTGAAAAGGGTAGGCCCAAGAATTGATCCCTGAGGTACTCTAGCATTGATTGTGGCCCATTCAGATCTGAAGACATTTTTATGAACAGAAATTTGTGTGGCCTGTCTTCTATTCACCAAGTATGACCTCAACCGTGCCAACTCTCTACCCCGGAAGCCATACTTTTCTAATTTACTGAGGAGTATACCATGATTGACACAGTCAAATACTTTAGATAAGTCACACAGCAAGCCACAGACACGATTTGAGGCGTCCATGATGCAAATACAATATTAACAAAATTGGCCATGGCAGACTCAGTACTTATCCTCTTGTAAAACCAAACTGGGTCTTAGCAATAATGTTATTGTTATGGAGAAAATTAAGAACTTGTTCATTTGCAGCCTTTTCAAATAGTTTTGAAAATGAGGTAAGAATTGCTATTGGTCTGTAATTACTAAAATCATCTTTGTCATTATTTTTGTATATAGGCTTCACCAAAAAGCATATTTCATTTTGTTGGGGAATACACCTAGAGTGAAAGATTGGTTAAGAATCTTGGATAAAGGTTCTGATAGGATGTCAGCCATAAACCTGAAAACCTTTACTGGAACTTCATCCCAACCAGAAGAGTTCTTATTTTTCAGAGACCTGATCAAATTTTCTACTTGAACTGATGTCAACAAATTAAATTTAAACTCTGCCTCCTGGCTAATTATCAGGTTACCCACTGCCACCGATGGATTACAAGTGCCACTGAAACGTTTGGGAACATCCATAAAGTGTTTATTAAAATCATCAGCCAGCCTATTGACAATGGAATTTTCGAATTTTCTTTCCCCGGGAAACTGGTTTCAATGAATGGGTCTCTGTTTTTTAGTTTTGCTTACACAGCTCAATCTTTACTAAATCCCAAGTTGCTTTGATTTTATTATGAGATTTTTCAATAAATTGATCATAGAATTTCTTTTTTGCTAATTTCACTGTCTGCTTGAAAATTTTATTGTATCTCTTATAATAATTTCTAAAACCAATGTCCTCTGATTCCAAGAATAACTTATGGAGTTCTATTTTTCTTCTACTTGAAACAATGATGCCAGTAGTTATCCACCCCTTTCTGACATGAGTTCTTAATGTAGATGTTTGGAAAACTTCATTAAAAGGATGAAGGAATTGACAAATGAAACTTTCAAAATTCTCTTCCACCGATTGGGATTCATAAAACATCCACTCAATTCCTTGAATCTTGTTCCTGAATTCCTTTAGCTTATGAGAGGTGAAAGCCCTTAATCTGAAATTAGACACTTTTGATGGGGCATTCATCTCCTGGATCAGCATCAGAAGGGTCATTATGGTCAGAAATCCCCATATCAAAAACAAGGCCCTTGGCTGGGCCTTCAATAATATTTCTGGAGAAAATGTTATCAATACAAGAAGATGTAGTAGCAGTAACTCTAGTTGGGATCCTAAAATTGGGTCTCAGTCCATAGGACTCAAATATTCCCACAAGCTTTTTGGATACTGGTGAATCTGATAGCATATCTATGTTGAAGTCTGCTGCAAATATTATATTATCATACTTGTTTCCTATAGTTACATGATGGAGCACTGTATCTACTATTTGCAGGAATTCATTTACATTTCCATAACTTGGAACCCTATAGACTGAGATTATGAGCAACCTTGGTTCAATTAACTCTATGCAGGAAGCCTCAAACACTCTCTCTTTCCAGAGAAATTTGAGATCATCTCTTTTTTTTAATTTAATATCATCTCTTATTAGGATAGCAGAGCCACCTCGATCACTCAACTCTCTAGAGAAACAGTCTGCACAGGAATATTCATGAAGAGAACCAAGAAATTCAGTGTTTGAAGTGCGCAACCAATGCTCATTTATACAAAAAATGGAATCTGCTTATAGTGCTGTGATAGAAATATCTGAAGATCATTTTTATTATTTCGGAAACCTCTAATGTTGAGATGGAACATATAAGAAACATCAGCAGGAACACCAGATAAGTCATTAAGATGGCTAGAGACATTAAAAGCCTGTTCACAATTTAAGAAACAATCTTTATCAGTTTTTGCAACATTGTCAAGGCCTAGTAGTTTAAATTTGACTCTGAAAGATTCTGTTCAACCAGGGAAGTCATCAAAGAACTATCCATATCAAGTCCAGCTGACTTGTGATCATCAGGCACAACAGTTGAGCCCAGTGTGACATCAACTGTTATGAATGAGTGAAGGGCATCCTGATCAGGAAAAGAAGAATCATAGACCGAGGACTTATCAAGCAGATCATTGCCTGGCTCAGAAGTACACAAAGCTGTTTCCCGGATACTGTTGATAATGTTCAAAACACCATTAGCTAATCTCATCTTCCCTTTGATTTACTTCTTTACTTCTACTTCTCTACTTCTTTACTTCTCTAAAATGTTACAGTGGTTCATGATATTTCATGGTGAGATGTTGGGCCCTTGTCTACACCAAACTATTCCTCCCATAAAACTGAAATATCTGTGGGTATGGGGCCGGGTGGAAAAAGGAGTGTGAAAGTGGTTCAATGCTTTTATGTTGATTCACTGAGTGTATTAGTCATCAGGTTCGCTTCCTATTGTTAATTGACTATTATAATCAAATTCTGTGTTTCAGCAAAAATAGCATGATAGCTGCAGGGTCTGTTCTGTTTCTGCTAGGCACAATGGTTTCAAGTATGATAGAAGATGCATAATCATGGAATATTCTACCATCTATACTTGTATTGTTAACTAAACCTCTAGCTCTAGGCAGTGGTTGAAGTAGTATTGGAGAGGTATTATTATTGCTATGGACTGCACAGTTTTGTTTCTAGAATTAATCAGAAAACCTATTCAGCTTCAAAGCAACAATTAATGCATAAAGGAACCAAGAGCCTATTTGGGCTAAATGGAGTTAGTGCAGCCATCTTGTGAAAAAAACAGAAACTACTTCCTGGATTTCTTGTTCCATGACGAACTGTGTTGTTAATATTAACTTTTCAAGTGAATTTAACGACTTGCAGTCACATTTTTATTAAAAATAAGTAGTATTTCACTTACTTTGTAGGCCGAACGTTTTCGAGTTGTTGAAACCCATCTTCAAGGCGGGTCTTGAAGATGGGTTTCAACAACTCGAAAACGTTCGGCCTACAAAGTAAGTGAAATACTACTTATTTTTAATAAAAATGTGACTGCAAGTCGTTGAATTCACTTGAAAAGTTAATAGAAACTACTTGATGATAAAGCGAGTTTGGTTGTAGGACGCATGTCTGAATCACAAAAAAATTGAACAAAAAATTTTAATTGCAAAATTGAGGGCCCACCATAAACTTTAAGGTCGATTTCATCAGTTCAGACTAGCTGTTGCTTGGTTCTTTTATGCACAAAGTTTTTTAATTATGATAGCTCACTACAGTTTCCACTATAATAATTTATTATTATTGCAGATGACTGCAGTCAAGCAGGAATGTGATATCCAAGAATCAGCGCCACTGTGCAATTCATGGTCAAAGAGTGGTGTTTGTCAAGAAGAATCTCCAGGCTTTGGTTCTACCTCTGGCTACATCAAAGAAGAAGTTCTTGGTATGGCATTTTCATTCTATTACCTTACTCTTTTCTATCAATTATCAGTTTGATAATTTTACTGAGAAGAAATATAATCTTATAAAGCCTTTTTTATGACAAACCACAATCTTACTGAGGATATCATAATACACTGGTTCTTGAATTAATGGTCATGTTTTTTAGGTATGAAATGTGATTTAATAATAACTAATTACTTCTAATATTAAAACTGACACTGTACTTCACTTGTAAATAATGTTTTACTCACATATATTGGAGATGCTTGAGGAATGCATTTCACTTCTGAAAAGAAGCTTCATCAGCCTGCCGCCAGGGGTCATGCTTTGTTGAGGTTAGGATGAGCAGCCATTATGTAGTTGAAAATTGCGTTTGATTTGAATTGTATTTGGTCATTGAGTACGTTGGTTCTATCTTGTTTATGGTGTTTGAATATTTCATATTGCTCCAGTGTATTTAGTTTGTGGCTTTTTTGGAATGTGTGTAGAATTTCTAAGTCAGTTTTGTGTTATTGTGTGAGTGTCCAGTGTTGATTAAGTGATCTGCAAATGTTGAGTCAGTGTTGGAATGTAGTGCTTTCATGTGTTCTTTGTATCTTGTGTTGAATGATCTGCCTGTTTGTCCTATGTAGTACTTGGGGCATGTGTAGCATTTGAGCTTATATATTCCTGGTTTGTTGAATTTGTTAATTGTGCTGTTTGTTGGGTGAGCTGGTTTTTGTTGGATCTGGTGTTTTAGCTTTTTTGTTGTTTCAAATGCTGTGTTAAATCCGGATTTTTGGAAGATGTAAGCTATTTTGTGTGATTTTTGTTGAAATATGTGAGTGTGATAAATCTGTTTTGGTTTGCAGGTTTTTGATTTTTACTTTTCATTTTATTCAGGATTTTGTCTACTAGATTGGTGTTGTATCCGTTTTCTTGTGCTAAATATTTGATTGTATTGATTTCTTCTTGGTGGTCAGCTTGTGATACTGGAACATTTAGGAGTCTATGGATCATGGAGTTAAAAACAGCAAGTTTGTGTTGATTTGGATGTTGGATGAGTTGTGGATGAGTGTGTCTGTGAGAGTTGGTTTTCTGTAGATTTTGAATTTGTACATGTTATAGCTTTTTGATAGTTAGGTCTAAGAAGTTTAAGGTGTAGTCTGTTTAATATTCTGCTGTGAATTGTAAGTTTTTATGGGTTTTGTTAAATTGTGTCAGGAGTTGTTCACACTGTCTTTGGGCCATTGTAGAGTACAATAATGTCATCAACGTAGCGGTGCCAGTAAATTATTTTGTTTGAGTGTTTGGTGTTTTTTACTATTTTAGTATTCTCTATGTGCTGTAAAAATATTTCTGCTAGGATGCTGGAGATTGGGGATCCCATTGGTAGTCCTTCTGGTTGGGTGTAATACTTGTTATTGTGGGTGAAGTAGTTTTGAGATGTGATGATTTTTATTGTCTCTATTAGTTCTTTTGTGTGTTCAGGTGGGTTGTTTTGTGCTTTGAGTATGTTCTCTATTATAGAAATGGTTTCAGTTACAGGAATGTTTGTATACAGGTTTTTTATATCAAATGATGCTAGTGTGGAATTGTGTGGGATGTGTGTATTTTTTATTTTGTTTATGGGGTCTGTGCTGTTCTTTATATGAGATGAATGATTGATATTGATGAGTTTTTGTAGTTAGTATTTAGTTGAGTATCTCTATCTGTTTGGCTAATTTGTATCCTGGTGCTTTTCTGTAATTTATGATGGGTCTGATTGGTGTGCTTTCTTTGTGTATCTTAGGTAGGGCTTGAAGAGTTAGTGCAGAAGGGTGAATTTGCTCCATATATCGTTTGTCTGTTTCATTAAAGAGGTGTTTTGTTTTATTTATAGTGTTTATTATTATGCTCTGGAATTTGGGTGTTGGGTCTTTTTGGATTTGTTGGGTGTTGTTGTTTTGAATGAATTCATCTACTTTTCTGTTCAGATCATCAGTGTGGATTATGACTGTGCTATTGCCTTTGTCTGATTTGGTGTAAGTTAGGTTTTGTAGTTCTGCTTTTTGTTGTAGTGATTGAGCTGTCTTGATTTCAGAGGTGTCATTTTGTTGTATGTATTTTGGTGTTTTGATGATTTTTAACACATCATGTCTTATGTTATCTTGATCTTCTGCTGTTGCTTTCTGAATATTGGTTTCTGAGTCTATAGCTTGTTTCACTATGGTGTTGAATTTTTGTGTGGAAGGTAGGTTATGTTTTAGTCCTTTGTTGAGGAGGTTTTTTCTGTAGGAGTGAATTGTATCTGTGAAAAGTTTACTGTCCTTTCATGGAATTTGTGTGAAGTTATTATCAGTTTCTGTTTTGATTGGAGGTATCAATCATTGTCACTGATGATATCCCTTCTGCAAGTCACTGACGACATTTGTAAGGCAATGGACTGAAGGGAACTTATTGTCATGGTTCTGGTTGACTTTTCTTAGGCCTTCAACTGTATATTCCATCTGGTACTATTGTAGAGGCTGCAGAGCTTGGGGTTTTCACGTTCCATTGGGGCATGGGTGCGGTCCTACTTGCAGAATAGGTGTCAGTGTGTGAAGCTTGGGGGTTCCTCTTCTTGCTGGCAACCATTGGAAAGGGGGGTTCATCAGGGTTCTGTTCTGGGTCCACTGCTATTTAGTGTTTACATTGATTACTTGACTCATGTTCTAAATACTACTAGACATCACTTGTATATGCTGATGACTTACAACTGTACAGACATTTTCATCCTTCTGACTTTGACTTGGCCATTGGTGAAATGAATGCTGTTCTTAATCGCATGTGGAATGGACTCAGAAAATAGGCCTTAAGATAAACAAGAGTAAATCACAAGCTATAGTCGTGGGTTATTCTCATCTTTTAAATAACTGCAACCTCACTGTTGGACCAATCATTAATATTAATGACACTATCAGCTTGACTTTCAAACAAGGGTAAATAATCTTGGACTGTCACTCTCAAACACTCTTGCCTGGACTGAGCATGTGAACATTACTTGTAATGGAGCCATTGGTGGCATCAATTCATTAAAGAAAATAGGACACCTCTTACCTCTTTCAACTAAAATCATGCTTGTTAAGACTTGAATTTTTCCTATATTCTATTACTATGACTTGGTAATGATAGACATGACAGAGAAGCTGCAGCATGCACAGAATTACTGTGTGTGGTTCATCTTCAATTTACAGAGAGACGATCACATATCACCATATTACAACCAACTTAAACTCTTGAAGCTTCATGACTGTAGGTGTCTTCATGCACTCGTGTTTCTGTACAAGCTTCTTAGAACTATATCTCCCAATGCTTGGTGGCAGAGTTCTGCTTCATGAGTGATGTCGGCAGGGGTGGTACTTGTTATGGGTCTCATCTGCTGGCTGTTCCTGTTCATAGAACAGTTATGTTCAATAAATCTTTCCAGGTAATGGCCAGTAGACTGTGGAATTCCCTCAATGTTGATATCAAGTCAATGACCAATGAGCGCCGGTTCAGTGCAGCGGTTGCAATGTGGATCAGGGGTGGTGGGCTGGATGCGGTATGTCGACCTTGTAGCAGACGATTGATTGTGTGTGAGGCTTGTGTGTGTATGGTTTAGTGCATTGTTTGACTGCGTGTTATTCATTTCTTTTCAAAACAGTTTGTTTCCTTTTCTTTTTGCAATGTAATATTTGTTGTTCCATCTCTATCTTGTACATATTTCTTCTATAATTATTGTTTTCCAAGCTTTGTTCTGTTAGTTTTATTTTCATTCAAATTTTCTTTTCTTTTTTCTTCTTTTTTCATTTCTTTCTTATATTTATTCATTTCAAAATTGTTAATGTTTAGAATTGTATTGGAGGGTTGAGTGCAAGAGGGGGCTGGCTGTGCCTCAACTCCACCCTCCTGGAATAAAATAAAGGCAGCAATTCAATTCACTTCCCACATACAGGTCTCAGACTTATGTGGGCTTCATGCTTTGAAATTGTACAAAGCATCAGCATTATCAAATATTTAGCTAGAACCAGATGTTGAATTCCAATCAATAGAAATATATACTTTGCCACACAACAACAGTAGTGAAAACTCCTTTTGAGCTTGCATTAAAACTGTTACATTTTGTGAGACTTGTGTCCAAGCGCAAAAATGAGGAATGGTATTTGGGCTTGAAATGTGTTTATGACTTGAAATTGTTCAGTTCTGCATTGGAAGAAATTCAAGAAGTGTTTTCAACTTCATTATTATGTGAATACTAAAAACAGATTTTGGCTCTGGAATAACTGACTACATCTATAGTATACTGTTGGTATTTTCAGATGGAAATCTGACTGGAGGGTGTTCTGAAGAGGCAGAATTGCAATCAGTGGATGTCAGAGAGTGTACAACCCCTATTTGTGCAGATGAAAATGTCATTGGTGCAGGAACTGTTGGACTGGTTGATCCTATGAATGATTTGCTGACTCATCAAAATCTACAATCTCTTAGCTGTGCTCATTGCAGTTACAAAACTCCCAAGTTAAGTGATTTAATGCAACATATAAGAAGAACACATTCAGTAGAAAAACAGTATGCTTGTAAATTATGTAACTATATGTGCTTGGATAAGAAAAATTTACAAATCCACTCAAAGAAGCAATGTAAACGATTCATCTGTGAATTTTGTGATTATAGATGCTCTTCTTCATCTGCTTTAAAATCTCATCTCAGAACTCACACAGCTGATAAACCTTTCAGCTGTGAATTTTGTAATTATAAAAGCTCTCGACTTCATAATTTAAAAATTCACCTTAAAACTCACTCAGGTGATAGACCTTTCAGCTGTGAATTTTGTGATTATAAAAGTGCTCAACTTAGCAATTTAAAATCTCATCTAAGAACTCACTCAGGTGATAAACCTTTCAGCTGTGAATTTTGTGATTATAAAAGTGCTCAACTTAGCCATTTAAAATCTCATCTAAGCACTCACACAGGAGATAAACCTTTCAGCTGTGAATTTTGTGATTATAAAACCTCTTCTTCATCTGCTTTAAAATCTCATCTCAGAACTCATACAGGTGATAAACCTTTCAGCTGTGAATTTTGTGATTATGAAAGCTCTTTTTCTTCTGCTTTAAAATCTCATCTCAGAACTCATACAGGTGATAAACCTTTCAGCTGTGAATTTTGTGATTATAAAAGCTCTTTTTCTTCTGCTTTAAAATCTCATCTCAGAACTCATACAGGTGATAAACCTTTCAGCTGTGAATTCTGTGATTATAAAAGTGCTCAACTTAGCCATTTAAAAGTTCATCTAAGAACTCACTCAGGTGATAGACCTTTCAGCTGTGAAGTTTGTAATTATAAAAGCTCTCGACTTCATAATTTAAAAATTCACCTTAGAACTCACTCAGGTGATAAACCTTTCAGCTGTGAATTTTGTGATTATAAAAGTTCGCAACTTAGCAATTTAAAATCTCATCTAAGAACTCACTCAGGTGATAAACCTTTCAGCTGTGAATTTTGTGATTATAAAAGTGCTCAACTTAGCCATTTAAAATCTCATCTAAGCACTCACACAGGAAATAAACCTTTCAGCTGTGAATTTTGTGATTATAAAAGCTCTTTTTCTTCTGCTTTAAATTTTCATCTCAGTACTCATACAGGTGATAAACCTTTCAGCTGTGAATTTTGTAATTATAAAAGCTCTCGACTTCATAATTTAAAAATTCACCTTAGGACTCACTCAGGTGATAAACCTTTCAGCTGTGAACTTTGTGATTATAAAAGTTCTCAACTTAGCAATTTAAAATCTCATCTAAGAACTCACTCAGGTGATAAACCTTTCAGCTGTGAATTTTGTGATTATAAAAGTGCTCAACTTAGCCATTTAAAAAGACATCTAAAAACTCACACAGGTGATAACCTTTCAGCTGTGAATTTTGTGACTATAAAGCCGCTCACTATTCTTCTTTAAAAATACATCTTAGAAATCATGCTAACATGTAACTTTCCTATTGTGAATTCTATGATTATAAGAGTGCTCCTTATGTGCTCAACAATTTCATCTGTATTTGAATAATTCAATTTGCATCTAAGGCTGAATTAGATCATTAATTACTTCAATCAACAGTTACTGTATATTATTGATAATCTTTGAATCTTGATTCATTTCTACAATTCGGAATGAACTCCTTGGACACTATAAATTATGAATTATTAGTATAGTATCAAAAATGTGATCAATGCTATTGTACAAAGATTTAGTTGAGTGGCAGTTGTTTGTTCTCTCTCACTAAGCCATGGTTCTTGCTGAGAAGAATTGGTGAGCTGAATGTAATGAGTTTGGATTGCTGTGCTGGCATGATTTCTAGTACAATAACCTTCATTGAATTCTTGTATCTCATTGATACTATAGTCAATTGAACCACACAACATTAATAGTAAAGTGTATAGAAATGCAGTATTATAATGTTTTAAAGAATAAGAATTATCAACATGGCAATGAACAGAAATAATTTGAATAATACTCTAGTCAATATAAATCTCTTATTATATAAGCTGATTAGATTTACATTGCACAATTGATAATAGGAGTACACAGTCCCACAGCCAGTGATAACATGCATAAAATCAACTAATCTAAACTCAAAATGAATGACCACGCAGCCAAAAACGTTGAAATATTTTTCATTGAACAATTATTGATTTTAATTAAAATAATGAAATTATTTGAATGATCCATCAAATGTTTTTCTCAAATAAGCTGAAATAGACTGGAAAACAGTATTGCGCCAACTGGAATTAAAGTTAGCAATCACATTACGCTTTTCACTACTAATAATATCATTCTTGTAACTTGAAACTGTTTTCTGAAATGCTTCTAATTGCATGTGATTTGATTTGTCATAGGTAGTCATTGTAGAGTGCTATGCTATCATGCAGCGGTCCTGGGTTCGATCCCATCTCAAGTGGCTTTTGTTTTGTTCACAAATCTAAATTTCAAGGAATAATTATTTACTTTTAAATGCAACTTGCGTTAAATCAATTTTATTGATAAATAGATGATGGATAATAAATAAATTCAAAAAGAAATATAAGAGAAAATTTATTCAAATTGATAAACCAATTTAATTGAAATAGAGCTTATTATCATCAACAAATATTTTCAAGTCATTTCGGTGTAAACTGGGACTAAAGATTCTATTTTTCTCTATAAATTTGAAAAAAAATTAATCAATAACATAACACATCGAATTAAAATTAAAATGCACTTTAATTGATACAATTGGAGAATCTGATAGATTAAATTTGAATTTAGCTCATTTTATAATAGTTTGGGCTTCAGCAGGGAATTTTAAGGAATGGTTTTTTGCAATTATTCATCAGCGAAATTATTCTTATAATCTATACTTATTTTTCATTTATTAAGTGAAATCTTCTGCAAACTTCAGGTGGTAATTCATTAATTTTTCTGATAGCTTGAACAATAATTATTATGATAGTGATAATGAAAAATTCTTGTCCACTGATTATCATCTTCCGCCTAGAAAGAATTCGCCAATAATAATAATAATCAATAATCAATAATTTAAAAAATGGTGAAATAAATGAATTTATTGTATGGAGGTGAAAAATAATGATAATGTTAGAAGTGAGAATAGAGAAAATATAATGAATAGCTATCGTGTTTAAGGAATTTAATTTTAATAAATTTTCTGACCCAGTCATAACTGACAATGCGCAATCTAGCAAAAGTGTTCAAGGATGATGATGATGATGATGAAATGATAACTACACCTACAAATACGTTTATAGGAAGATTTTAATTAAGTAGAATGATGATTATTATTCTTCTTCATTACTTCCTCAACTTCAGAGCAAAGCCTGTCATTTTCTAGTAATGTATATAATGACCGGAGTCGACTTCAGTTCATTGAATGGAATTAGATGATGGTTTGGAAATCGCTCTGTTTATTTGACTTATTCAAAACATCACTTAGTAGAATGATGAATCAAACGTAATTTGATCAAATCCCCTAAAAATTCTTTATTTTGTAATTAGAATTTGAATTTTTAAAGAGCATTAGATCTTGTTGTGAATGTGATTGAATAATGAAGTGTTATTATTTCCTTATAAAATTGACTGCAATGTCATAAAAATGATATCTGTGATGTTATTTATGACGAAATACTTGATGTACAATCTATTATCAAAACTGACACTGTATTTCTGTTTAAATTATGATTTTCACTCATATAAGATTGAAGAACTCTCACAAGACTTGTCATTTGATTGTTTTGATTTATGCAATTCATGTTTGTTTCTTTTCAAATTTATTGATTGTATTCTTGTAATTATTGTTGTATTCATATTGAAATGTTACTGTTTGGATTACTACCAAAGTATTCACAAGCCAGTGTGACAAATAACTCATCTTATATTATCTTATAGTGTTATTATTTTCTTATAAAATTGACTGCAATGTCATAAATTATGTCTGTGATGTTTTCCATGACGATGTACAATCTAATATTGAAACTGACACTGTTCTTCTGTTTGAATTATGATTTTCTCTCACTTATACTGGAGATGATGAAGAGATGCATTTCTCTTCTAAAGAGAAGCTTCATCAGCAGGCTGATTGGTTTAGCAGGCTGATGAAGCTTCTCTTCAGAAGTGAAATGTATCCCTCCAGTATGCCCATGAGTAAAATTTATAATTCAAATAGAAATACAGTGTCAGTTTTGATATTAGATTATTCATCAAGTATTCTAAGGAGTTCAATTCTATGTTCATTGAGACATTGTATGGCCGTTATGGAGCGCTTCACACTTACCTGATACCGTCGCCTGACTGCCTGGTAGGTGTGAAACAAGCCTTGAATCTACTATTGAATTAAAAGCTACTGAATGAGATAGAAACTGGGATTTTTTGTATCTGCAAGAACAGGTTTTTCTGTATTATACTTATATATATACTGTATTCTACTTGTTTTCTCTGTATTATCCCCTTGTATCAGTCTTAAATAGTATACCTTATATATAGTGTACCTTAAATAGTCTCTATCTATTACTACTGTATATTGATGTAATAATGCATTGTGAGAAATAAATGGAATTGATTTCACTACAATTTTGTATGAAACTCTGTAATTTCGTATTGATAATTTTTTACACTTTGAAATTTGTGTAGAATAATACTCAAATGCCTGTACTAATTTATTAACGTTTCTTCAGTATCTCTGGACTTGAGGTACTCTGAAATGTAAAGTATTTATATAGATGATTGACTGGGTGAAAATATCACTGCAGCCGTGGTGATGTGATACAGAGTGACTTTTTGTGGAATGCAGACATGAAATAGACTACGCAAATTAAATCAAGGGTCAGGTCTAATTCAACTCTCTGCATCACATGTCTACTTATCCTGACTGTAGAATAAATATTTTATGTGATGATCGATATCAATTCAATTTTACGTAAAAAAATTGAGTCTTGCTATTGTGTATCCCAAAAAGGAATATTTATTCATAGTTTCTTTAGCCAAGATATATGTATATATTTATAATTTTTGCCACTTGTTCATGTCATATATCTGTGCCCCTTTCACCAACCTGCTGCAGAAAGTAGAAGGCTAAATAATAATATTGTTCAAGTAAAACTGGAAATTTTAATATAAAATAAATCTTCAATTTAGAGCTGAAGGAAGCCATTTCTATTCTTACTTTTTCAATGAAGGTTGAATGGTTTATTATCTTTATGTTGCCCCCCCCCCCCATCAATTAATTTTTTCAACTTTTATTCCTCCAAAATTCCTGAGGGATTTGCCTTGGGAAGGGTGTCAATCGTAAATTGTATTAGATCTGGAAGATTTCTTTGAATTTGGTGATTGTGTTTATTTTTAAATTATGATTATCATGGAGTAGGCCTACGTTACATAAAGTGTAGTCATCTGTGCAACAATTTTTTCCTTGGACATGGGGTCACTGTTCTTAGAATTACTATAGTTGAACAGCTAACTGTTGAATATCTACACATTTTGCAATTTTTCAGGAGACAAAAATATTATAAATTTATGCTGAGCTGATTTAAAATGTTTACAAGTATTTAGGCTACTAACCACTTCTAAAAGCTGACAAAATTCTAAAGAAACACAACCAAGTTTCATTTCCTCGTAAAAATCAATAATTTTTTGCAGATGTCCACTTTCTGAAGAGATCATTTTTGTCAGTGTTTATTTACTTTTATTTATAAAATGAAACACACATGCAAACAAATGATACAAGTCATGCAGAAAATGAGACATTTTAAAATACAATAACTGAAATCCAAAAATATACAAAAGTTAAACCTATAAACTATTTTAAAATATAAATATACTACTATATATGTCAAGATGGAAACCCCTTCCAACTTTGGTTGCCCACATACTATAGGGAGGGGTTCTCATAATATTATGGTAGGAGGAAGGAGAAGAAGAAAGGAAATGTTGAAGGATTTAATAGGTGAAAAGGAATGGTAAAACTGCTATTTTTCCAAAATCAAAGAACAGAAAAGTTATTTATGTATTAAGAGCGTGAAGCGCGACTTTATCGCTTGAGCCAAAACATTTACTGCATGACGCATAGCAGAGTGCAGTAATTTTGCGAGAGCGATAAAGAAGCTTCACGTGCGAATTACATACAATATTTCCTACAACTGCAGTTCTGGATTCCAACACAATAAAAGCTTGTAGTTTGTAACATCACAGACCGTGCATGGATTTGGTTAGTGTTCGCCATTGTTGAGGTTATGTGAATTTCATGGATTCTGTGATCCACCAATGAGAAGACATCAAAATCAAAACAGAAGCGTAAAGAAAACAGCTGGTGAGCGTAAAGTACTGCTTGCGGAGCAGTAAAGAGGTAATTTACAATCAGTTTTCAGTACGTAAATAACTACTTTACAAACAGTTGTAAGAAAAAGTAATTTTTCTTGATGAAATTGCTGATATCAATTAAACACAAATGATAATAAAAAACAAGAAAAAATGCATAAAAGTTTTCTATTGAAAAATATCCTTCATAATAATAAGCAATCTTATAGGCTTTAGGCAACATCAATATATATTTTTCCATCACTGGCCAAGATATTTTTTGTTGATTGCTCCAGAACTGCATAATTATGTTTGTTAGGTACCGTATGTATTCTGTTTATCAATCATATTGTTCTTCGAAATGGCAGATCTCACAGTCTTGTACACACTACTTAAAAGAAAATCATACAGTTTACTGCTGTTCCACAACCTGAATTCATGTTCTTCTAGAGTTGGACCATTGATGTATCCTATTTTACATTTCAAAATTGCTGTCTGGATACAGTTGCATTTCATGTAGTGGGAATAAGAAGCTACGGTATACGTACGGTATATGAAGATAATTTAATTTTCAACAATATTATGGTAATACTGGCTTGATAACAATTTTATGATCATAATAGTTTTATTTTAAACAATAAATAATAAGAACTATGTTATGATAATTGATGTTGATAAACAACATTTTTCTGCTCATTTATATCAAACAAATTTTTGATTAAAACTAAGCAGTATTCAAACTAATATCACATTTTGAAACGTTTTAGTTTGTGATATATGCAATAAAACATGCATTTTAGCATTTTTCTTGAAATTATCGTATTCACTTTTGATGGGTAATTCATCATTATTTTGTATAATTCATCAATAAAGCGAACATAACAAACTAGTCAATTTTTAAATTTTTAAGAGTTCCGCTAACGGATACTTTAGTTTCTCAACTACTCAATAGATGGCAGGAGCGTTCATTTTTGAATCTGAAATTTTCGGTATCAGCTTGTTGAATGCATTCTCTGGTTTTCATGTCTTTGCTTGAAATTGATAACTCAGTAATGTTTTTTAGTTTAATTCGTGTTTACTCTTTGTTTTTTATAGTAGATTACAATGATTAACAATAGAAACTGATTATTTTTAATCTAACCGTCTTCGCAAAAGGCATTGCGTCATTGTTTTTGTATCAATCATTGTATTTTTATCAGTGTAACCTTGTTCAATCGAAAAAAGTGTTTACATGAGATTGTTTTGCATTGGATACGTTTCTACATGTCATAACCGTGTTAATGTTTAACATTTCCTCAACAAATTTCTTTCTTTGAATAATCTTTCCGCAATTGAATATAGTTTTAAGTTACTAAAGTGATGTGCGGTGTTTCTGACTTTGAAGGTTATGTTATGTTTACGAAAATGAAAAGCTTCAATGTTTTATTGCAATCATCTGAATATTGTGCGGTTTTCTCAATGAGAATAAATTGAATCTGGTGAGTTTCAATCAAAATCTGCTTATTTTTATGTCATTTACTTGAAATATTGATTTTAGGTTAAGTCTGAAACACTCCTTCAAACAATCATAACTTACATTTATTATTATATTTTTTTACTCAACGATTTTTTATCGTACATTTCTATATTTGGTCTTGATTTATAAGATAATTGTTATTTATCCAATTTTTTTTAATGCCATCGTTTTAATCCGTTGAAACCACATAAAGTTACAAAATAATCGGTACTTAAGTTACATAGACATTCAAAATTTTTATGGACAAGTTGTGAATTCCTTGAACATTTTTCAATTATTCATGACTCTATTTTCCGTATTATAAGTATATGCTCATTAATCTTTTAATGATTCAAATATTAATTTTTGCTCTACAATCATACTTTATCTTATTAACAGAGCTTCAGTTGTTTAATTGGGTATAGAAAGATTTGACTTTATTCGTGCACTTCCACAGAACACAATTTCTGATGGTGAAGTTGGGACATATGCGCCTTCTCTTACACTTAACCCACATATGGGAGAACTTATAATATAGTGAAGCCTAGAAAATTGTCATGTTTGAAGGAGGAATAGCAACAATTTGTGTAGTATTACACACTATAGAACTGCTCACACACGCACACAATCTGCCAATATTTAGCAGTGTGTTGCTCACATAACTAGGATTTCAAAGCGTATAACGTAATTCACTACAATTATAATAAAACCCCTCTTTGTTAGCCTGTCTAACTTAGTGGTTATTAAGGCTATTCAGTCACTTGCCATGTCTGGAGGGGGAATAGCAGCAATTTGTGTAGCATTACATACTATGGCACTGCTCACACACACAATCTGCAAATATTTAGCAGTGTTTTGTTAACATCATTGGAATTTCAAAGCTTGTAATGTGCTACAAATATAATAAAACCCCACTTTGTTAGCCTTTCTAGTGGTTAGTAAGGCTAGTCAGTCACTTGCCATGTTTGGAGGAGGAATAGAAGCAACTTGTATAGCGTTACATACTATAGCACTGCTCACACACAATCTACTAATATGTAGCAGTGTTTTATATCCACCTTAGATTTTTATAGTTTAAAATTCAATATCACTATAATAGAACCCCAGAACAGAACATCAGATTATCTGTATGTGAGCAATGCTATAATTTGTAATGCTACACAAATTGCTGCTATTCCTCCTCCAAACATGGCAAGTGACTGACTAGCCTTACTAACCACTAGACAGGCTAACAAAGAGGGGTTTCATCATAATTATAGTGAATTATTTGCCTTAAAAACTTGGTGATTAGAGTAAAACACCGTTTAATATTAAATTGTATCTATGTGAGCAGTGCTATTCATACTACTCCGATATGTCATAACTTACACTATTCCATCACAGCATGTGTTTGATTTTGCAACGGTGTTTATATGATAAAATATTTAATGCTCCAATGTGCAAGCTTTCTACTAATAGAATCACTACTTCACTTACCCGGTGGTTCGGAACCCACCTAAAACTGCAGGTCCACCATGTGTCTAATAGGATGGCTCATACGGCGAGGTGGAACTAACCGTAAGGGTTTCCCCACCAAAAAAAGCCATACACTTATTATTATTATCATTATTTCTACTTCATCACTGTAAAATACTATTGTGGTTACACTTTTTCAAGGATGGAGCCTCCATAGGTCTGAGACCTGTGCGTGGGTAATGAGTTGGACCTACAATTTTAGGTGTTTTCCGAACCACCGGGAAGAGATTTTACAGCAGAGAACAAAATCAATTTTGCTGGCCAATCAAATCGGTCACCCCTACAAAGTGGGTCCACGAGAACGTAGCTTATCTAATCTGATTGAACAGATACCTGCTACGGCTCATGGCTATCACTTCTCTAACATAATAATAATAATAATAACAAGCTTATGGATTTTATTGGTAGAAAGACCCTCAGAGGTAGTTCCATCTCGCCGTTTGTGTTATGGGGAACATGGTGGACCTACTATTTTAGGTGGGTTCCGGACTACCAACAAGTAATTTTACTGCAGAGAACAGTGTTTTTGGTTGACCAATCCAATCGGTCACCCCCACAGAGGGCCCAGAAGAGCGTTGCTTATCTAATCTGATTGAACAGATACCTGCTACGGCTCACGGCTATCACTTCCCACACTTTTCTTCACCCTTCGCTCACCCCGTACGATGCATCCAGTATGGGAAAGGCGTTCCCATGCGTTCCCAATCCTTTCTTTACAACACATCTGATGCTGTCATGTTGTGTCATGTCATGAGTCATGACTCATCAAATGACGTCATGACTCACGCTTGCAGAGCCGTTAGGCATTGATGACATCATTTATACATTACGTCAGCTCCCTTTTCAGGCTTGACAGCTTTTGAAAATTCAGGACAGAGCAGGATACAGACCGCTGTAGGCAGGAATGCTCTGTGCAACGCAAGGAGGCAACTGTAGCTTGAGTTGATACGTAAGTCGTTTGGACAGTTTCAACAGTTCGGGTGGTGATTTTTCTTAAGATTACATCTTCAAGACTTCTGTTATGGAGTATAAGACAATTCAAGTCAGGTCAACAATTATATTTCCATTTTTATACACTAGTTACCATAATTACTATTTCAATTAGTTCAAGTTTACTAGAAGCAATTCTAGTAACCTTGAATTAGTTGAAGTGAGGCTTAAGCTGCGTTTACACTGTGTAACTTTTTTTATAAAACTTATGTTATATAACAAGTTTCACAAAAATGTTACTAATCCACGTAACTTGTTACATGTAACTTCGTGTTTTATAACTTAATTTCGTGTTATATAACCAGTTTTTCCTTTCCCGCACGAAGTCGGTAAAGATCTAAGAATACATGTAACATGTTACAAGAACGTTTTACTACTGTAACAACTTACAGAACACGGTAGAAATAGGTGGTGGGGGAGGGGAATCAGTCGCTCAGTGGTTGTTGACAGTGGAGGTGTGTGCTTGGTAATAGGTTAGTTTGTTAGTTTTATTGTTTTTATCTTTTATCAGTGATACTATGGCTGAGTGGCGCCAGGCTGATCAGGCTCATCTAGGAATATCGGGAGCAGCCCTTGTTGTGGAATTCAGTGGATGAAAATTATAAGAACAGAAATAAAAAGCATGATGCATGGGTGAAACTTAAAGAAATCTTTGGAGTGGAAACGGGGGAATGTGAAAAAATTGAGGAAACTGATTGGCCAATTTACAAGGGAGGGAAAGAAAATAACTCAGACGGGATGACTGCAGATGGACAACACAAACTGATGTTTTTGTAACTTGTTACAAATTTCTTTTTGTCTATCAAACTTTGGTTGTACAACAAAAGTTATATAACTTATTTTTTAAACAAAAGTTGCACATAACTTGTTACATGTAACAAGTTTATTAAACAAGTTACATAGTGTAAACGCACCTTTAAATTTTGTAGTGAAAGGAGCTCTTGTACACTATAAAAAGCTTCAACTAAATATTTTTTCAATTGTTTTTTTTAAATATTTCTATATTTTCAAGACTCTTTAAAAACTTCGGTAGCTTGTAAAATTTCCTACCAATATAACTTGGGTTTTGTTTGAATAAGCTATTATGACTCACCAAGTGACAATCTCCTCGGCTTCTTGTATTATAATCGTTTAGGCAGCGCCGTCCTTAGGGCAGTGTGACAGGTGCGGCCGCACAGGGCCTCGCGCCTGAGAGATTTTTTACGTTGAGCATAGAAGCTAACTGAAAAATTCGTTTTCGCCACACTAGGACGTAATGAGCTCTTTTTCGTGTGTCATATGGAGGCCGAAAGTGTTCGGTTTCCGACGAGGTCTGTAAACGTTTACCGCCCTAGGGCGGAAAAGAAAATGACCTTGAATGACAGCTGATCGTGTCTGGATACAGCAGTCATGATTGTAAAAATGAATCCTTCCAACTTTTATGTAGAACAAAAAGATTTAAACCATCAATAAATGTTTATTTTTTATAATTTAATATGTACGTAGTATTTAAAATGTCAAAAATGATCACTTTTTATAACTTAATGTGTATTATTTTGTAGTTTTGATATCAAACAATAGAACCTTTTTATTCAACCTACAGAGCTCTGGGTGGGAATTTTATCAACTACTACAACTGTTGGTAACCTCTCACCAAAAGGTTAGTTGGTTAGGTTTTTTGTTTTTAGGAATTTTGTCAACTACTGCAACTGTTGGTAAAGATTACTGTTGGCATAGAAAGGTTAGTTGGTTAGGTTTTTGGTCGTTTTATGCAGGTTTCGAATCAGGAACAGGAATAACAACAAAAAACCTAACCAAGTAACCTTTCGGTGAACAGTTGTAGTAGTTGACAAAATGCCCACCCAGAGCTCTGTAGGTTGGATAAAAAGGTGATGTTTTGTATTCTTGCTAGTATCATAGCCTTAAAATTCAGCTTTCAAAATTTTCATTGTTGTTTTTTTTTTATGGTGTGGCAAAAAATAGCGTTCGCAACATGGGCAAAAATGTTTAGCCGGCTCTCAAACGCTTCAAGTTCTCGACTTTGTCTCAAATTTGAAAACCGTGATCTCGAGCCGGCAAACACACATTTTCAGCCCCAGCTGCGAAATATACTATGATGTTGAAGATCCATTTTGTTTCCACTAATATGTAATATAACTTTAAAAACACTTTTAAATGGAAATTAACTCATGTTATGGCGTGATGGCCGTTTTGCTCTGTTGTCTAGAGCATCGTCAGACGACCCACAGTACACTGATTTAAGGTATGAGTTTGAGGGTTATGTATGTTGGAATGGTGAAGGGGTGGGGGGATGAGTAGGCGGGAGGTTTGAAATTGAGTATTTTGTCAAATAGAGTATGTGAGAAGAAGTTTAGTTGATCATTTAAAATGTTGTCAGGTTGCTGCTTTGCATGTTTGTAAATCTCATATTGTTCTAAAACATTGAGTTTGTGGCTTTTGTGAGTGAAGTGTAGTGTGTCTAAATTAGTGTCAATGTGGCCTGTTGAAATGATGTGTTCAGCAAAAGTGGAATGTGTGTTTGGGTGTGAGATGGCTCTTGTGTGTTCTTTGAATCTAGTGGTGAATGTCCTGCCAGTTTGTCCTATATAGAACTTGTTGCAGTCATCGCATTTCAATTTGTAAATTCCAGATCTGTTGTACTTGTTTTGAGATGTTGTCTGAGAATGCAGGTGTTTTTTGAGTGAATTAGTTGTTCTGTAAGCTATTTTATATTTGAGTTTTCTGAATGAAGCTGCTATTTTATGAGTTTTGTTGTTGAGGTAGGTAAGTGTGATGAATGTATGGGGGTTGTCATTCTGTTTGTTGCTGGTGTGAGTGATTGGTTTTGTTGATATTCTGTGCAGTAGTTTGTCTATTAGTGAGTGTTTGTAACCATTCTGTTGTGCTATGTATTTTATAGTATCCAATTCTATATTGTAATCTTCTTGTGACATAGGAATGTTAGTTAGTCGGTGGAGCATGTGGTTGAAAGCGGCGTGTTCATGTTGGGTTGGGTGATTTGATGTGTTATGTATTACTATGATGTTGAAGATCCATCTTGTTTCCACTAATATGTAATATAAACTTGAAAAAAACACTTTTAAATGGAAATTAACTCACGTTATGGCGTGACGGCCGTTTCGCTCTGTTGTCTAGAGCATCGTCAGACGACCCACAGTACACTCAGTGTGTACTGTGGGTCGTCTGACGATGCTCTAGACAACAGAGCGAAACGGCCGTCACGCCATAACGTGAGTTAATTTCCATTTAAAAGTGTTTTTTCAAGTTTATATTATGTATTACTGTATCAGTTGTTGTGGGTTTCCTGTAAATTCTAAATGTTTTGAATAAATGTTCCTGCTTTGTTATAGTGATGTCCAAGAAGTTGATACTATTATTGTGTTCGAGTTCTAAGGTGAATTTTAAATTGGGATGGATTTTATTGAGATTGGTGTGGAATATTTCAGTTTGTCTTTTATTGCCTTTGTATAGAATTAGAATGTCATCAACATATCGGTGCCAGCTGATGATTTTGTCTGTATTATGTAGGATATGTTTTTGTTCTATATTGTGGATAAAGATTTCAGCTAGGATGCAAGAAATTGGGGAACCCATAGGAAGGCCATGAGGTTGTGAATAGAATTTATTATTGTATGTGAAGTAATTTTGTGAGGTAACTAGTGCTGTGAGGTCTAAAATTTCTTGGAGCTGTTTAGGTGGTGTGTTATTTTGGATGAGCATTTGTTTAAGGTGAAGAAGTGTTTCATGTATGGGGGTATCTTGCATCCTAGCTGAAATCTAGCTAAGGACAGCGCTGCGTATAGGTCAAGATTTTGGTTAATATCAATCGTTTTTACATATAAAGTAGCTTCATACACATATAAGCAGGGTACAGTTAGAAGACCAAGTCTCTTGAACAACTGCCCACATGAATCTAAACTATTTTTACTCTTTCCATACATCTAACTTTTGGATCTTGAACACTCTATCACAATCGTTTGTTTCGATGAGTTTTTTCGGAGGATGAAGCCCACATAGGTCTGAGACCTGTGCGTGGGTAATGAATTGGATGATGGTGATTGATGAGTTGGACCTACAGTTTTAGGTGGGCTCCGAACCATCATCTTTGTTATATAAGATGGCCGTGAGCCGTAGCAGGTATCTGTTTAATCAGAAAGAGATAAGCTACAAACTTCTGGGCACTCTTTGTAAGTGTGACCGATTGGAATTGGCCAGCAAAAAGGTCTATTCTCTATTAACATTTCATGTGAGTCTATACTCTGTTGTAAAATCACTTCCCGGTAGTTCGGAACCAGTGGCGTAACGTACACCCCCGCAGACCCCGCGGCGCGGGGGGGCCCGGGCTATAAGGGGGCCCGGAATGAAAATATATTTTTTCAAGAAATGGCCCGTGCCCCGACAGAAATATATATATTTTTTCAAAAGAAATAAAACTGAAACACTGAAGGAAGAAAGGAAGAATGAATTGGCTAAATATTATCAGATCAATGTTTATTGTTTACTTTATCAATTAATTCGCAGATAGCTTTAGTGAAGGAATTCAGAAGCAGGATGTTGTGACTTCAGGAATGGAGACATACCGAGGACAAAACTCTCTTCAAACAAACTTATCTAGACTGTTATAAATCATGACGGCTATGTCTCCACAGTGCAAATATTAGAGGAAATTAATATTATTTTCCCATTGAATTCCTCAATGTATATTAGCATATACGAAGTAATGAAAAGTGGTTGGGGGGGGGGGGGGGGTTTGTGTAGAAATAAAAGACAATATTTTTCTTCATACAGTATTTTGAATTCAGTTTCTTTTGAATCGTCCAGTTGGATACACGTGTCCGATAAATTGGCCTAGAGTAAACCGCATATGTTTTTTAATTGAGTTCGCGATCGTGAGATTTATTATTTGGAGAGCCATTTTTTTTTCATTTCTTATTTATTTTTCAACATACTGCGTTTATGGTATTGTGATGGTGTACGGTCATGTTTTAGTTATTTCTATTTTTTATAGACTAGTACATTTTTAAACAATGTTCAGAAGGAATATTTGTACCCTTGATATATCGGATAAATTACGTGATTATTATATAAGTATATAAATAATAGTTTTGGTTCAATTGTGTCAGTTCTCCCAACGCAGTTGAATTTTTTTCTTACAACAGGATCAAGTACTGTAAAAGTAGTTTACGTTTTCTCTCTTCTGTATCTTAAGAATAAATTTCTTAAATTTTTTCTCTTTTCCTGACGGAGTAATTTCGCGGTAATTTATATAAAATGCCTTTTTATTAGAAATTGAATCTGTGTCCATGTCTGCAAACGAGGCGAATTCTGAGAGAACACATTTTCTGGGAAAAGGAGCGAAGGTGCTATAACAAGGAGGATGTGAATGCGGATCCTATGGAAGACATCAATTTCAAGGTTTCTAGGTTTCAAGATTAATTATTTATAATATAATCAACTTTCAACTATTTCCATCTTTCAGGAGCCCGTAAGCTACAGCTAAAATCATTAGACTAATCCCCCTTGAAACATGATTGAATTTTAAAATTTAATAGATAAAAAGGTGTTTAGTTCTTGCATAATTATAACTGCCCACAAGAAAATTATGCAAGATTTTCAGGGAGGGGTGACAATGGTGAGGGGGGATATTTATATGTTTTTAGGAGAGGGGCCCGGAAAATCGGTTGCGGGGGGGCCCAATTGGAAAACGTTACGCCACTGTTCGGAACTCACATAAAACTGTAGATGCAACTTATGAATCACCTTCGTCTAATTAATTATACACGCACAGGTCTTAGACCTATGTGGGCTTCATCCTCAAAAAAAGTAAATAAAAAACTGTACACATAAAGAGGCTTCTGTTGAAATGAAACAAATTTTATTTAATAGTCTCTTTTATCTTATCCCTCTTCTTTTTCTCCTCCTTCTTTCTCGTCTCCTCCTCCTTCTCCTCCTCATTTCTCTTCTTCTCATCCTTCCATCTGCCATCCCACAGCATTTTTTGATTATCATCGAATATTAGATGCACTGTGCAAGCACCTCAACTGTTTGGAAAAAGCCGTTGCATTGGATAACATAGAAAGATACAAACTATATGATACCGAATTTAGTCCGTTGCATAGGAGGTTCCTCCTCTCTGTAGGCAACTCTGCTACCTCAATGCTATCTACCAATAGGAAACCCAGAATTGGAAATCGATAAATTACGTAGGCATATTGTTGCTTTTGTCCACACTTGTTTCAATTTTTGGTCGTCAGAAGGGGCATGCCCCATGCTGCTTGCCCCAAATTAGACAATTTTTGCCCTAAATATCCTGTAGTGTTATATAATTTTAACCCCAGTGTTTCCATATTAGACCCTGGGACATAATATCTTGTGGTCAAAGCTATCGGCAAAATACCTCACTCCTCGTTTGCATAGTACTCTGGAC
This sequence comes from Conomelus anceps, assembly GCA_948455865.1. Classification (NCBI taxonomy): domain Eukaryota; kingdom Metazoa; phylum Arthropoda; class Insecta; order Hemiptera; family Delphacidae; genus Conomelus; species Conomelus anceps. Next base: position 5,215,945 of record OX418222.1, on the reverse strand, counting down.
CAAAACATAATGTTCAGGTCTGGAGAGTACCCTACAGACAAAATCGGCTATGTTCCTATATTTTTTTCCCGGAGGATGAAGCCCACATAGGTGTGAGACCTGTGCGTGGGTAATGAATTGGATGATAGTGATTAGTAGATGATAGTAGTTGGACCTACAGTTTTAGGTGGGTTCCGAACCACCCGCAAGTGATTTAACAGCAGAGAACAGTGTATTTTTTGATAGTTTATCCAATCGGTCACTCTTATACAAAGAGCGCCCAGGAGTTTCGTAGCTTATCTCTGATTGAACAGATACCTGCTACAGCACTCGGCTATCACTTCCCTTTGTAAATGCAAAGTAAATAATAGTAAATTAACTTACCAGTTAATCCAATAACTTACCCAAAATATAACACAAACTACAATGCGTGATTGTTTTAATTTGGAATCCAGTTTAATTTTGAAATGTTTATATCAGCTGATGTGTGACTATAGCATATCATTCATTGAGACACTGTTTTGAAGAAATCCTGAGTTCTGATTGGTCTAGACTTGGTAACAGTGACAATAGCTGTATTGACTTTCTAACCTCATATCTACTTACAATGTAGCTGTTAAAAATATTTTTAGATTTTTTTATTTTTTCGAGCCGATATTGATCATATGATTCCAAGGCTTGTACGTGGATGAAAATGACTTTGTGAATGGCGCACCTACAGTTTTAGGTGGGTTCCGAACCATCAGGAAAGTGATACTCAAGTAGATAACGTCATTTTGTTCTAATTCAATAATGTGGAAAGGAATCTCATTGTGAATTGCAATCAAGAGTTGTTGATATAAGGAAATAATGATAGTCGATAAAACAATATAATGATAGCCGAGTGCCGTAGCAGGTATCTGTTCAATCAGATAGAGATAAGCCTGGGCCCTCTTTGTAATGGTGACCGATTGGATCAGGCAGCAAAAAAAGACTGTTCTCTGCTGTAAAATCACTTGCGGGTGGTTCGGAACCCACCTAAAACTGTAGGTCTAATTCATCAATCACCATCATCCAATTCATTGCCCACGCACAGGTCTCAGACCTATGTGGGCTTCATCCTCCAAAAAAAAAAAACGTATTGCAAAAGGAAGGTAAAATGTGAGAAAAGCAAAGAAGAGGTAAGTTGAACAAAAATGGCACGAGTGTGGAACAGAGCTTACAAAGACACCTCCCCCCACCCCCCAACACACATAACTCCTATTTCCACAGTTTTAGGTGGGTTCCGAACCGCCAGGAAAGTGATAAAGCAGATTCTAATTTGATTATGGGGAGTTTCATGAAAAATTGTACGATGCAACAAAATACAAAAGGAAGGTAAAACCAGCATGAGGCACGGAAAAGGCAAGTTGAACAGAAATTGCACAAGTGTGGAACAGACCCACGTTGCAAACTCCCAATTTCGAAAACACCCCCAAACAAATCCGTGTCATCACACCAACTCGCACACACACACACACCCTACGAAATAATTCCTAGTCAATCTTCGTCATAGCCCCCCCCCCCCTCCCCTGAACCCCTGAAACGGGGCACCCCAAAATTTGGAGTGCTGATGCTGGTGTGATGTCATCTTTTGGGATGAGTATATTCTACTTGTTGCATCCTGAAGAGCGAAGACCTGTGCTGCTCTGACGTATGGCTTGCCACGTATAATGTATAATGGTCGTAGATAAGTTGTTGGTTGGGGGGGGGGGGGGGGGTGGGGGGGCAAACAAGTAGGCTTTTCTGTTGTTGTTGGTGCTGCTTCTTCTTATTCTTCTTCTGCTTCTTCTTTTTCTTCTCTTTGATTTTCTTCACTTATTTTTCTGAATCTTCTTATTATTATTCTGACTGGGCCTATTCTCCTCTCTTTTTCATTTCTCTACTTGCTATATTTCCTTCTCCTCTTCATTATCTTCCTCATTCTTCTCTTTTTCCTCCTCTTCCTCATTATTCTCCTTCTCATCCCCATTCTTCTTCTCGTTCTTCTCCTTATCATCCTTCTTCTCTTCTTCATTCTTATCTTTCTCCTCCTCATTCTTCTCCATCTCTTCTTCATTCTTCTCCTTCTCCTCCTCCTTATTCTTCTCCTTCTCTTCTTCATTCTTCTCCTTCTCCTCCTCATTCTTCTCCTCCTCGTTCTTCTCCTTATCTTACTCATTCTTCTCTTTCTTCTCCTCCTCTTCCTCATTCTCCTCCTTCTCTTCCTCATTCTTCTTCTTCTTTTCCTCATTCTTCTCATTCTCCTCCTCATTCTTCTCATTCTCTTCCCCATTCTTCTCATTGTCCTCCTCTTTCTCATTATTTTCCTCCTCCCCATTCTTCTCTTCTTCCTCTTCCTCGTTCTTCTCCTTATCATCCTCCTTCTCTTCCTCATTCTTCTCCTTCTCCTCCTCCCCATTCTTCTCCTCTTCTTCCTCTTCCTCTCTCCTCGTCTTCCTTTTACTTCATCTTCTGCTCTTATTCCACATTCTTCTTTCTCTTCCTGTTTCTTCAGCATCTCCTCCATCGTTTCAACCTGGATGACGAGTAAGAAGAAGAAATTTAGAAGAAGGAAAAAATAAGAAAAAAGTTGAGGGGAATCTTTATTAGGAACCGAAGAAGATAAAAGAGGAGGAGTAAACGAAGCAGAAAAAGCACCACAATTTTGTCATGCTGTCACCATATGTGTCAAGATATTCTTCCCATATGAATATGAACTTTGTAATTTACTTATTATCTCGTATTGACCCATTCGAGTGGTGATAATATACAGTATATTTTTTCCCTTACAGTGTTTCTGATTTTAAACTCAGCAGAACACATTTCATCATACAACATTGACCGAGCGAAGAGAGGTCTCTGTTTCAAGTCGACCGTTTTGCATTTGTCTGTCTGTCTGTAACGTATTTACTGCTAAACGCGTGGACCAAATTCAAGGAAATTTTGCATGATCTTCCTGTAAGGGATGCTCAGCGATGCATGTGTGAGGGTTTTCCAAACTTGCTGACATTTAAAGGATATTTTAAAGAAGAAAAGTAAGGCTAGTAGGTCGATTTCTGTAGGAACATATGATTTTTAAAATGAGCTTCTCCATCAAATGCAATTATAATCAGTTTCATAGATAGCCCTCGTGCCCTCTTATTCATCTGGTAGAGCCTTCATATGAATTAAGTTATCATTCATGAAAATAACTTATTTTTTGAGAGAAACAAATCATTTCAATTAAGTATAAAAGTAAATGCTTATGGCTTTTATTGGTGGGAAGACCCTTACGGGTAGTTCCACCTCGCCGCTTGAGCCATGTTATTGGAAACATGGTGGACCTACAATTTCTGGTGGGTTCCGAACCACCGGAAAGTGATTTTACAGTAGAGAACAGAGTCTTTTTTCTGGCCAATCCAATCGGTCACCCTTACCGAAAGAGCCCTGGAGAGCGTTGCATGTCGAGATCTGAAAATATACCTGCTACGGCTCCCGGCTATCACTTCCCTATTCAATTAAGTATGATAACAATTGATTTCTGAGTAAATTATAGATATACACATATTAATATTGTTATATAAATTCAATCAACAGACATGTAAAATCTCATCTGATTTGAGCAACCAGCTGTCTCGCAAATAGAAAACGCGGCCTTGTTGATGTGATACAGAGTGACCTTTTGTGGAAAACAGACATGAAATAGACTACGCAAATTGAATCAAGGGTTAGGTGTAATGGTTGTGTTTAATTTTGCTCTGGTGATTATCATTGAGTATGCTCCTCTGTGCAAGCACCCTTATTCTTGGGCGTGAGGTCTACTGTTCCCCAACAACTACTGGTATTAATATATTAATTTACATCATTTGTACTCTATATACATACACACAGGGCACATGATATATACTGTATATATTTTTTAAATATACATATATATGAAGGGCACGTATATATCTGGAGTGACGAGGCCATAGAGGATTGTGATGATGATGATGATGAAGAAGAAGAATATTGGTCTTTTGTTTGGAGGGGCAAGAGGGGGACCTCGTGATTACGTCAATCGATGACGTAAGCACGAAGGGGGCAAGCGCAGGATGGCCAGGCGGGCAGGGGAAAAGGGAAAATTAAATTTCCCTCCCCGAATAATTTGCGACGTAGTTGTATGTTATCAGCTATTATCACTAGAGGCTTTGTAGCTGGTTCTTGGCCTATTTTTTCTTCTTATTATTATTCTTTTTAATCTTCTTCTTAGTTTTCTTCTTCATCTTCTCCGTCTAAGAAAGAATTTATTCATTTAATTTCATTTCATCAAAGGCAATAATTATAATGTAATTATATTATATAAATAATTATACATAATTACATTAAATAAAAATATAATGTAGTTACATTTTATTGTCTTTGAGTTCATCTTCTTCTTCCTCTTCTTTCCTTTGTGTTTTTTTATGTTTTCCTCTTTTCTCGAATCTTACATCAGGGATTGAAATTCAAGTATTATCAATCTTCAAAAATCTGTTAACTTCGATAAATAATTTTAAATACACTAAATTTCCAATTTAAATACAAATATGTGTTTTTCATTTTAATTCAATTTTGTCTATTTTCACCAAGTACATAATATATCATTCATATACTAGTAGTTGTGTGAACAGTAGACCTCACGCCCAAGAATAAGGGTGCTTGCACAGAGGAGCATACTCCATGTACTCAATGACAATCACCAGAGCAAAATTAAACACTATCACCACACCTAACCCTTCATTCAATTCGCGTAGTCTATTTCATTTCAGTTTTTGAAAAAAGGCCACTCTATATCACATCAACAAGGCTGTGATTTCTATTTGCGAAACAGCTGATTGCTCAAATTAGATTTCAGATGTCTAATGAATGAATATTTACAAAATAATATCAATGAAATGTCTCTAAGTACTTAGTAATCACTTGGAATATTATATTTATTTCTCTTGAACAAATATGTAATTCTTATGAATGATAACTTTATTCAAATGGATAAGGCTCAACCAGACGAATCTGGGAGCCCGAGGGCTATCTATGAATCTAATTAACCCAACACATAAATTTTTCTTGTGTTTTTTTTTTTTTGTTTTTGCTAAATTGTATCAGAGAATTCTCTTCCATTTTCTAATTGTATTTTTCTTTTAAATAAAATGAATAATATTGGACAAATGTTCTGAGAAAAATTGAAATTCCAATTGCATATGATGGAGAAGCTCATTTTAAAAATCATATGTTCCTATAGAAGAAGGCATGAGCCGTACCTTTTTCCTTTTAAATATCCTTTAAATACAAACAAATTTCGAAAATTCTTACACATACATCGCTGGCCATTCCAAAGATCCATACAAAATTTCATTGAATTTGGTTAACGTGTTCAGCCGTAAATGAAAGTGTAGGAGAAAAAAGAGAAACAATAGCATTACATGCATTTGTCTAAACATTGCATGCTTGATAGTTAACTACAGTATTTGTAGCTCCAAGGTCATTATCATAAAAAATTTAACAGAATGCTTAACGGCTAATTGAAACAATCCTTATGAGATTTGATGATAGGTTATGTTAGGTTAGAGTTGGGGGGGGGGGGAATGGTGTGAGCCAGAAAGGCTGCAAAATCTGAATATATCTACATGTTGAATCTATATAGAAGACGCTAGGAGGAGAAGAAGAAGTAGAGAAAGATGGAGAGGGGGAGGAGAAGGAGAGAAAGGGGAAAAATAAGGTAGAAAAAGAAGAAGAAATAGAAAAGAGGAGGAGAAGAAGAGAATGTGGAGGAGGGGGAGGAGAAGAAGAGGAAGAGAAAATAAGGTAGAGGAAGTTGAAAAGAAGAGGAGGAGGAGAAGTAGAAGAAAAGAAGGAGGTCTAGTCCTAACGCAAGCAGGAACGAAGGCTAGGTGACGTGGGCAGGGTGATTTTTTGTAGAGCACAGAAATTAATTAGAGTACTCAAATAGGAGCGAGGGTAGACACAGACTTGGTGAGGAGTTTTTTATTGCTCTGATAGCTCATGTGATTGTTATACATTCATTTTGTTAGTTTAGTCTATTTATTTTTCAACTTGTATGTTATTTAGTATTTAATAGTTTAGTCTATTTATTTTTCAACTTATATTTGTTATTAATTTATTAGTTTAATTTAATTATTTTTCAACTTATATGTTATTATTTATGTATTAGTTTAGTTTATTTATTTATAACTTGTATCTTATTTATTTTTTATAAGTTTAGTTTATTTATTCCTCAACTTGTATGTTACCTATTTATTAGTTTAATTTATTTATTTTTCAACTTGTAAGTTATTTATTGATTAGTTTAGTTTATTCATTTTTCAACTTATATGTTATCTGTTTATAAGTTTAGTTTATTTATTTTTCAACTCTAATGTATTTATTTCTTGGATTTCTTGTTCCATAACAATCTGCGTTGTTAATATTAACTTTTTGTTGTAAATTCTATTTTTCATTTTATTTCTATTTTTCTGTCTCATTCTATTTTCTTTACTTATTTCACTACTAAATCAGTTACTGATTTCGTTAGAATAAATAATTCTATTATCAGTTTTCAATTATAATTTATATCGTTCTATTCTCGTTTCCCCCCCCCCCCTTTGTATTTATTTCATTACAAGGATTTATTTTACACAAATAAATACAATATGCCTTCTAAAGGTTACAATAGTTTTTCTCATTTTTTCAATATTTTTTTAATATTTCTTCAATATTAATTATTTTTTAATTTATTTTATTGTTTTAAATAATTTTTTGTATCACCTGTTTTTCTTGTTTTATTTTCATTTTACAAGAATAAATCGTACCAAAAGTCAAAATAATTAGAGCTTTTCTCATTTCTTCAATATTTGTATAGTTATTCCATATATATTTTATCATTTATTTTATTATTGTTTAAATAATTTTTTCATATCACCTTTATCTGCAAAATATATATATTCATTTTTGAATAAAAGTTGGTCATTCTCATATAGCAGCAAAATCCATACAATAATCATAATAATTACAAATAAGTGTAATAGTAATAATAAAAAATGATAATGTGATAGCCGTGAGCGTAGCAGGTATCTGATTCAGATTAGATAAGCAACGCTCTCCTGGGCCCTCTCTGAAGGGTGACCGATTGGATTAACCAGCACAAAAAAACTCTGTTCTCTGCTGTAAAATCACTTCCCGGTGGTTCGAAACCCACCTAAAACTGTACGTCCCAACTCATCAACCACCATCATCCAACTTATTACCCACGCACAAGTCTCAGACCTATGTGGGCTTCATCCTTCAAAAAAATCTATTATTTTTTTAATAAATCTTGATCGTTCTCATACTGCAGCAAAATCCATACAATAGTCATACTAATAATTGAATAAAAGTCAGTAATTCTCTTCCATAAAACGTATCAACCAAGACGTAATCTACGGAAAAAACATCTATCAGTTATATTGTGAAAAATAATTCGAATCAAACAAACACAATGGCATTATTTTCTATTTTTAGACGTCGGCATATTTAAATTTATTGTTAAATAATGTATTAGCTCTCCGTGATAAGATTATTTTGTCGTATATTTGTAGGCCAAGTAGGGAAATTTTGGTTGGTTCTGACGCAGATGTATCCCCTCTACCAGACTGCTTTACTAGCTGACGTGTTCCCTACGTAGAAGGATTCTTGTCCATTGGCAATCCAGAATTTTCGTGACGATTCTGTCTAAGTTTGAAGGTAAGTCTGTTGTAAACAAGCGAACAAAATAGCATCGAAAATTTCAGTTAAAATTTAACCATAAAGTGAAATACATCGTGAAATTTCGGTTCAATCAACTATGGAATTGTGCGTAACCCGTTTACTAACTCAGGTAAAACAGATATGGCGTCGCCTAAATTTATAAATATAACTAGGCAGCAACGTTCCAAGGTTAATAAATAATGTACTCATACACCGGGAAGTGAATTCCCACAAAATTTATGAATCAAACTTACAAAATTATTTAGTTTCCAAAAACTAGCACTTGATTTCATAATAATTTTATGTCGATCGCTTCCACCACATGTAGTTTGTTTTCCTGTTTGACCTTGCCAGTTGAATTTTGATTCAAAAGTGTAATTTGGTTGTTAAATTTCAGTTATATTATGTAAAATTTATTGTCAAGATGTAGTTAAAGTGTACGGGAATCTGTAAATATAACCTAGAATGTGTAAACCTAACCTATCAAAATTTGGTGGTAAACTTGGGTGATTGAATATTTTGTTGGTTGAATATGGGTGAGTAGATATTTTGTTTTTAGGTTTAGAAATTGATAGAAAAAGCCTAAAAAAGATGGAAAACCTGTAGAAAAACGTAATTGTGTAGACATAACCTACCGTATCAAAATTTTCGGTTGAGTTTTGGTGGGTAAATGATTTTAAGTTTATTTCTGTCCTTAAATAGCTCAGTATTTTCTTTAAATATAAACATTTTTAGTGTAATTGATAGGAATTGGTTGATATTTCCTATAAATATTTTAGGGAGTCTATGGTTTATCAAAAACATGTCTGTTAGTAATGATGTGGGTTTTTATTGGGTTAGGTTATTTCTTTGTTTTGAAGGTAACTTATATCGTGAACCTTAGTACTAGAATACACGTTTTTCCACAGATTGTGGAATACTTTCCTTGAAGGTTTATAGGGTTATTTTTAGCCTAATCATGATGAGCTTTGAGTTTAGCAGCCAGGCTTAGTAGCTAATTTGCTGCTATTTAGGTTTTTGTTTCCAAGTGTTGTTTTGGAATCCATTTTGAGTTTCTAATAAATCAATTCTAAGGGTGCTTGCACAGCAGAGATTCTAGGATAATCACCACCGTAAAATCAAATACATGCTGTCGAATGGGAGTATTCACGCTGCTTCAATCTGTTATACAGATTGTGCTAATTGTCATTTGCACCATTCAACCAAGGTGCATACTAACCTAACCATTGAACTGCTTCGGTTTCTATAAACATAATTTATTATGCTTCCCAATTCACAAAAAATGCACATCGGCAATTCTTGAACTCAATATTTAGTTGATAAAGCTTCTTATAGTGTAAAAGAGTTCCTTCTACATTAAAATTAAGCCCCACCTCATCTAATTGATATGGTAACAACTAGTGTATAAGATTGTATAAATGTTGATCTGACTTGTCTTATACTCCGTAACTGGAGTCTCCAAAACGTAATCTACAAAAAAAGAGTTCCTTCTCTTCTCCTTGTTCTACAAATATTACAATATATCAATATTTTCTGTTGTTTTTTTTTTTCACCAATTTGAGGGTTTAAAATAATTTAAAAAAAGATATCAACACAGTCGAAAATGAAAACGTCGACGCTTGCACTGTAACTTAAAATAAATAAATTTGATAATTAGACTAAGCATTAGCTTAGGTAATGTTCAGTGTTTTCATTTTTTAATGTAAACAGCGACAGCTGCCCATGTTTTGAGTTTCACTAGCCCAAATTTTTGCCTGTAGTGGAAATCTGTGTCACATCATAATTATTTTTATATTCAATCCCCCAACTGCCAAACCAATAGCGATTTCACTTAGAATATTAGGAAGCTATATACCAAGTTTTAAGAGTCTAGAATCTCCCTTTCAAGTGCTAGGGCACAGGCGGACGGACAACGCCACTATTAATATTGCCACTATAGCCACGCTATTTCAATAAGGCTCTGTCGGGTCCTTAATAATTATTATTTAATTCGTTAGGTCCTTGGATACTCTGTTGTATCAAGTTTATTTATTACTCCATTCTGTTTTTTTTTCGTACCGATTCTGATTTTGATTGTTGTGTTTGCAGGAGGCATTAGCAGGATATTTACAAGTGTTTTGCACTGATGTTCAAACTTTGCCGTTTCATTTACATCACAATCATATTGTCGGTATCAAATTGCATCTTATATATTAATATCGTTGAATAATTCTTTATTTTTGATTTGTAAAATTCATAGAACAATAATTGCAGTACTCATATATTTCCCAACCAGCGAACTATTCATGGAAAACAGAATACTTAGTGTTAGGCAATTGTATATTTTGTTGTTAATCACTTATATAAAGAAAAATGATAATGAAAATAATATTGTAACTCGTAGCCACAATACTAGAATAAGAAGCCTCAATTATCAGGATGTACCCAGAATGAACACAGCATTTGGGCAAAGATCAATAGGATATTTAGGGCCAACAATTTACAATAGAATTCCACTGGAAATAAAAGAAGAAAGCAATAATAATAGATTTAAAAAAAAAAAAAAATAAGGAATTGGTTATATAATATTGAAGTCCACCGTAGTGAGGAGCTCATAGTAAATAGGATGTGAATAGAAATACGATTATGCATACTTAGGTAGTTTTAGGTAGTAAATAGTTTTTATTATTGTATTAGTTATAATGGCTAGTTAGGAATAGTATTAGCTTCATCTAAGGTTTATATTGATGATCACCCCGACACATAATTTTATAGTGGGGAATCATATTTTTTTCAAATTTAGCAATGAAATCACTGTGTTTTATATTTAATAATATTGTCATGTTTGAGCTATATCGATAAACTCCTCTGGATGTGTTCTCCATCATCCAGAGAAATTATTATTATTATTATTAACTATCATAATATAATTTATTGAAAAGACTGCACAAAAATGTAGAATCTAAGACTGTGCATTTTGTAATCTACATGAATAAAGTAAATAATCTAATCTAATCTGATTGAACAGATACCTGCTACGGCTTTCGGCTACCACTTCCCTAAATTTCATCCTGATTCCAATTATTGCGGGAGTGTGTTATAAGTGTCTTGTCTTGTACTATCTTGGTCAGTTTTGTTTCATTCTGTTTAATTTCAATTCTTGTGTGTTTGTTGTTGTGTAGGATCTTTACCTTCCTCATTCTGATTCTAGTGTTTCTTTCCTTGTTGTGCAGGAGGCGTTAGCGGACTCGGTGTGTCTAGCGGAGTGGGAGCGGGAGTGGTGGAGGTGTGGAGGTGGCGATGGACGGCATGGTGGAGGAGAATGGCCAGCACTCGCCCTCAGCCAGTGGTGACCCTCTCACCGCTGCCAGCTCACCCGGCTCACAACAGCAACAGCCGCATCCCATTGCTATCACTGCGGTGAGTAGACGAAACAACACCACTAGATACACAGGAAGACAATAATTCATCACTTGATGAGCCTAAAATATCATATTGACCACTTGGTAACCCCAAAACATTAAATAAATAATAATTTTATTTCCATTTTTCAATATACAATACAAAGAGTTTTAACCAAGCGGTTCAATAATTATTTTCAGGTAATAATAAGATACATATAATAAATGAAACATATATTTTGGAAATCATCCTACCCCACTATGGCATGCCATGTTCTAGAGTAGGTGTTAGTAGAGGAAAAAGGAGGTTTAGTTGAAAATAGAATATAGGATTAAGGATTGGTCAGTTTTCAAAATTACAAGTTTCCATCATAATAATTGTTTGAAAAAATTCTCTCTATATGCTGTCCGTCAATATTTATTAGCCAGTTATGAAGCTGTTGCTTGAATTTTTTTATATTTCCTATTGCTTTAATGTTTTCAGGAATTAAGTTGTCGATTTTTGGTGCTAGATGATTGAAGTGTCTTTGATAGAGAGCCTTTTTTGCCCTGTTTGATATGAGGCGATGCCTGTATCTGGTGTTGTGATGGTGATTCCTATTCTGGAAGGCAGATTTGTCTTTGTGCATTAACACAATCATTTGTGTTAGTCACCAATTGGGTGCTAAAAAGTCACCATGAGGTCACAAATTAGTTGCCACTTGGTTAACCAGCCGAGAAAACACCTTTAGATACTCAGGACACCAGTAACCTGGTGATCCCAAAATATTGTAATCATTAGTCGCCATTGAGTTGCCAATTGGGTCACTAACAAGTCGCTATATGGTCACAAATATGTCTCCACTTGGTCAATTAAACTCTTGATAACCCCCGAAATATTGTATCGCAATTAGTATTCACCAATGAGTGACATTGAGTAACACCCCAATGAGTCGCAAATTAGTTACCACTTGGTCAACTAGCAAAAAAAAAACACCTTTAGATACACAGGACATCAATAACTCCTCTTAGTTCCCTCAAAATATCATATCGCTATCATTAGTCAGGTTAGGTTAGGTTAGGTTAGGTTATTTCCCAAATAAGTCGACTTCATTGTTTCACGACTTAGTGAGCCCAAAATATCGTATTGCAATCATAAGGCCCTTATACAGATCCACTTCAGACACAGTCGCGAGCCACAATTCAAACGAATTTACACCAGCTGGGTAAATTTGATTAAAAAATCAGCGGATGGTTCTAAACATATTGATGCCTGTACAGTGCGAGACTGAGCTCCGTGTCCCTCGGAGGAATGCACTATGTCATCGCAAAAGCAATGCAATTGTGCGTCTCTGTGCGTGCGTCCGCGCTGCCCAGTATACTATTCTTCGTCTCTCCTCTTTAGCCGTCAGGGACACGGAGCTTAGTCTCGCACAGTATGTACTTTGGCATTGTTGAGCTCAGTTGATTGTAATTTAGCCTAAATTGTGGTCAATTTAATCGACTACGACTGAAGTGGCCTAAGACTCACCAAAACGTCAGCACTAGCCACACAAGTCACCAAATGAGTCACCAAAAAACCACCAGATAAGCAAGTTACCTATAAGTCGCCACTTAGTTACCCAAGAAAATCATATTGCTATTACAGATGTCATCAAATTATAAAATATTGTAGGTCATGCAACGATTGTATTATGGCTGCCTTTAAGCCACAAGTGAGTTGTAAGTCAGGACACGATTGAAACAAGTGTCCTAAACATCACACGAGTGGCTTATAGGCGAAATGTAATTGTTACATACAATATTTTGTCCAAGATAACGAATAAATTACATTTAATTCAACTTACCAAACCATCAGATAACTAACAGCTGATGTGTGTGACTATTGCATATAACATTCATATTGACACTGTTTTAAAGAAACCTGAATTCTAATGACTTCTTTTCTAAAAATTCCTTTCAATTTTATTCTCTTATTCTGTACCACTAGCCTAGTCCTTGTAAGCCATGGAATAAAGTCAGCTGTATTGACATGGCTTTCTAATCTCTAATGTCTAATTTATAACCTAGCCGTAGATAAATCAAAATTGAATACTGGAGGACCAACTTTAATATTTCGTGTTTGTTTTCAGGTGCAATCCGTGATCCAGGCTAATCAGTCGAATCAGCAATCTGTAATTCAGTCAGCTGGAGGCAATGTGCAGCAGGTGCTGACCAAGGGCAACGTGATTCTAGTCAAACAGCCCAACTCTGTTATACAGACGGCCACGGGCAACCTACAAACCCTGCAAGTGGTGAGTTACTCTCAAGAAAGTTTATTTCATGTGTAAAGCCGGGTTAAGGCTGCGGCTCCACTGGTCGTTAGTATATCGCGCTGTAATTTTCGCACGCGACAGTTTGGTGGCTTCACAGGCAACAGAAAACGAACTGCAATCGTGAAGTTTTTGGAAACTTCAAAATTGTATTCTCAATTTATTATATGCTTTTGTTTTATTTTATTTCATTGAACTCCTCTGGGCAATTGCAATTTGCTCAGAGAAATTATTATTATTATTATATTATTAATCTGTAGAGTCGTCTCGCTCGCCGTGGTTTCACTAGCAGTTCATTGTAGCGTTAGACGTGACCCGGGACCGATCATGCCTCAAGTTGATATTGGTAGTGTTGTACTCAGTGTACATTTAGTTTATATACGACGCCGGTTACACAAGAGAAAATGGTGGATTCACCCAATAATAAGCAACAGGAAGTCTGAAGGCTTGTTCCATATGTTGTATCGCAAATTAAGAAAGTATTCAGACAAGTTTTTTGAATTTGTTTTCTATTCTTGTATTATAACTTTCCATATCATTGATATTATTCAAATGTTTTATTATGTTCAAAAATTGTGTTTTCATTGATATGTAATGTACTAATTTTTTTTTTTTCAATTTTATCGCTTGTCTCAAAACTCCTTTGATTACTTGTTACATCTCTAGCATTTCTTTTTTTATAATTGTCATCACTTTTATTGTATAAAATGGGGTATTTCTCTACTCCTAATATAATAACCTCGCAATCATGTTCAAACTCCATTGTTCTAAATAGTAAGAATTCACTGTACTTGAAACAATTCATAATAACAATTCAACAGATTTTTTAATTAATTTTTTTTTAATTAATAATTACATCCTAAACATCTGGTGATCAGACAGAGGATGAGTCAGAAAAGAACAACCTTGGGAAGGTTCTCAATACATATAACAAGGAAAGTCACTATACACATAAAACACATAGAATAAAAATAAAAAATGTAGTAGTCGAAAGTATGTGAAAGTGCCAGAGTCATTCCTGCAGGAATTCGTCCACAGAATAGTATGCCCTTTCAAGCAACAGCCTCTTTAATAGTCCTCTGAATTTTCCCAAGTCCACCATGTTTCTTATATCCTGAGGGAGCCTATTATATATTTTTGGGCCGATATATTGTACAGAATAGCGTCGATGTGGCTTGCACCTTGGATGCTGGTTACTACACGTTACTGACGCGTTACTACAGTCTACAGCTAGTAGAGCCATCTAATGGCAGGACATTGTGGCGTGAAAATGGGACAGGTTCCATTCCCGCGCGCCGTAAAATGTTTCACGCTGCAGACTGTCGCTAGTGGAGCCACCTCCGTTTCTTCACTACTCTCTCATTTATCTCACTTACCAACAACAATTGTAGCGCGATAAATAACGGCCAGTGGAGCCCCAGCCTTAGACGACGACGATAATCAACAACGATGTCGTCAACGACAGGTTGATAACATTTTGTCTTTATTGGGCGAGCCGTTTAGACGTTCCGTCTTTTGCAACGACATCGCTTCCAACCTCAGACGATATTTGTGCAGTATATCGATCAAGTTGAGTGTAAACTAACTATGAAATTAGTTTGATTTATAGGGTGACTAGCGACCGGGAAAATTCAGGGAATTTTTCAATTCTGGAAAAGTCATGGAATTTTAAAAAATATCGGGAAAACTTCGTAGTAATTATATACCTAATAGGCTGATAATTATACTTACAATATAACTTACTTATAGAAACCCGACTAGCGACCGGGAAAAGTCATGGAATTAAAAAAAAAAATGGGAAAACTTCTTAGTAATTATATACCTAATAACAATTATAATAATTATAGAAACCCTCACATGAAATGCTCCAATATTCAACTTGAAATGCGTTTTTAGATGGACAACCAGAAAAATAAGCTAGGTAGGCTAACAAACATAAAATTGTTTTGATTATTCGCTAAGGTATTTTTATTTTTCATCTATATAAAAGCCAAAACCAGATATTTAGTCTAACAAACATAAAATTGTTTTGATTATTCGCTAAGGTATTTTTTTTTTCATCTATATAAAAGCCAAATACCCCTGATTCACTGACGTATTCATCAGCGTTTCTCGAAAACCACATGGCTAATTAAGTTGAAATTTGGTACGCATTGGGGCTCTAGATGCATGCTAAGAAAGAATTTTGAAAAATTCCAAAAATACGGCCAAAAGTGAAAATTTAAAAATTAGATATAAGAAATATGGAGTTGTGTATTGAATAACTGGGCCCGTATCCATGACTACAGATGATCAGCAAACAAAAGTGCTGGATCGATTCACGATTTTGTACGAATTTTAAACCACCCCCTGGATAGATGGTGAAGGCAAGCGTAGTGAGCCTGCCGGCTAGTACCTTATATTGGTCAGGGAAAATTGTTTTAATGATCAGGGAAATTTTTTAGCTTACTCTGCTAGTCACCCTGATTTAGGAAATGCTAATTAGATGGTGAACAAATTTAAACTATATTTTTTATTGAAAGTTGAATATTATTGTAAGTAAAATTATAATAGCCAAATGCTTTATAAAAATAAAATGACTTTTGTCCCTCATTTTATAATTGAGTCACTTTTTGAAGTATACATATGTAGAAAAATTAATAACTTTAGAGAATTTTTTTAATAATTTCAGACTTAATAGGGAAGTGATAGCCGTGAGCTGTAGCAGGTATCTGTTCAATCAGATAAAGATAAACTGCTTTCTCCTAGGCACTCTTTGTAAGGGTGACCGATTAGATTGGCCAGCAAAAAAGACACTGTTCTCTGCTGTAAAATCACTTCCCCTGGTGGTTCGAAACCCACCTAAAACTGTAGGTCCAGCTCATCAATCACAATCATCCAACTCATTACCCACGCACAGGTCTCAGACCTATACCTTTTAAAGTCTATTAAAAAACATGAAATTTCGATCAAATTTATTTAAAATATTCGCATTTAAAAAAAATCTAAAATAGTTTACTACTTTTCCTGAGTACCTATTTAGCAGCTTAAATTTTTCTCCAAGCATAAAATTTGAGAATTTTATTAAATCTTTTAATTTCGCCAATTTAGGTCACAGTTCAGTTCACGAATTTTATTTGTATTTTTTTCTAGTATGTACATTTTTTTCAAAAACTGTTTGCACACGAGTGAAATAATAAATTATTTACACATATGTTGCGAGTTTCTATTGACAGTTAATTGATAAATGATTGATCATGATTCTCTGTCGAATTATTCATGCTTTTAAAGTACGGTTCATTTCCCTATCAGTAGTTTGATCTAGTGTTGTGCTTTGGTTTTCAATACTGCGTATTTCAGTGTTAAAAATCATGTACATTATAATTCTTAATCATTATGCAAAACTACAGAGTGATAATTAAGTCGTGCACATGTAAATAAACGTTTCTTTAAGTAGTAGATTAGTTGAATTAAGTATGGCGACTTCTGCAAGATACCAAACCATCTAGTACTGACAACAAAATCTAGACGCCATTGAAATGGATACTGGCTACATCAAGACGGAAATATTGTTGAGTTTAATGCTTTGTTAACAAGTCGTTTTCTCAGGAGCAGCAAATCAAACATGCAGTTCATGCATTAAGTTTTTTTGTAGATTACATCTTGGAGACTCCATCTAAGGAGTATAAAACAAGTCAGATCAACAATTATAATCTTATACACTAGTTACCATAAATAATTTATCAATTAGTTGGGGTGAGGTTTAATTTTTATGTGAAAGGAACTCTTGTACTCTATAAAATGCTCAACTAAATAATTCAATTTTTTTAAAATATTTCTATATTTTCAAGACTTGAAAAACTGCGGTAGCTTGTTGTAGAGTTTCCTACCAATATAACTAGGTTTTTGCTTGAATAAGCTACTATTGTGATTCACCAAGTGATAAATCTCCTCGGCTGCGTGTAATATAATTAAGTATGTTAAGATTTTAGTTAATATCACTTTTTAACATATAAAGTAGCTTCATACACATATAAGCAGGGTACAGTAAGGAGACCAAGTCTTTTGAACAACGGCCTACATGAATCTAATCTATTTACTCTTTCCATACACCTAACAGCTTTCTTTTGGATCTTACAACACCCTATCAAGGTTTGTTTTGATGAGTTACCCATACTAAGATAGCGTACCTTATATGTGACAGTAAGAGTCCACAGTAAGCTACTGAAAAATAATCAAATTCCAACTGATGATGGCTTGTGCAAGATAGCATCCCATGTAGTACCAACAACAAATCTAGACACCATTGAAATGGATACTGGCTACATCTAGTCTGTAGTATTGTTGAGTTTACTGCTTTGTTAACAAGTCGTTTTCTCAAGAGCAGAAATACGTGCATTCAGTACTGAGCATGGCAGCCATTTTGAGCATTTGTTGTAAAAATACAAATGAATTGTGTATATTGTACTAATAATAATTTATGTTTGTGAATATGTTTGGTTCACTCATTTATCATTATTATTATTATTATTATTATTATTATTATTATTATTATTATTATTATTATTATTAGTTTGTCACATGAAACCGCATTATGATGAGCATAGCTCTAGCGGTGTATGACACGTCAATGCAATTTCAGTTAGGTTAGGTTAGGTTACAGCAGGTGCAGTCGTCAAATTACTATTGAAAAAAATGAAGGAACTTTTTTTTTAAATTACATTTTAAGTGCTACACATGGTCGTGCCCCAAGACAAGCGCAACAAAGCCATGGAAATCAAGGTGTGTTGCCAGATTTACAGATTTTCCACAATATCGGAACATTTATATCGGGCAAAACATTCGATTACCTTCTGATGTGCGCGCCTTAATGATCACTCTATATTTTAACTCTTAGACTATTTTGAATGTTATTCTCTGTAATATCACAACTTCGTGATAATTGAAACAGGGTTTCTTCAGTTTAAACTTTGGTATTGTGTTTGAATTTTGGCAATGGTTGAGTTCATGGGCGCCAAATCAGTAACCGGAGAATGTTACCGGTAATCGATAAATATTACCGGTAACGTGTAAATGTAAGTGCTACCAGTAACTGATAAATGTTACCGGTGGCGTCCGATTGGACTTCGAATTTTTGAACGTCTATGAATAGGAATAGACCAATCCCTTGTTATGGAGAAATGTCATGAGATACTTGAAATTAATTACTCGAGTAGTCAGGAAAATGTACCTATGGCCTTTCCTGATGATTTGTCACTGGATCGTGACCCTCCCACTCATTTACATGAAAATAGTATCAATGTAGTGTCTGACAATAATGTTTGTAATTCTGATGATACAGTATCTCTATGTAGACTAACTTTAAACGGATAGGTAATGACAAGGCTCATGTGATAGTTACTTCTCCTTCTTTTAATTATGTAGAAAAAAATTAGTCTAACAAAATTTCAATAATGCATCAAAATGTTCAACACCTACCATCACGCCTGGATTTATTAAGGATAAATTTAGAAGGGTAGAACTTCAGATACTAGCCCTTTCTGAGCACAAAATGTCAGAAGCAGAAACAGAACTGCTTAACTTACCAAAGTATCACTTGGGCTCTAAATTTTCTTGGTTTAGTAATATTGGTGGTGGGGTCATGATCCTGGTACATAATAATATTATTTCTAAATGTAAACCTGTTAACATACCTGAAATTCAGTCTATCACGACTGAAAAAGAGTTTGAATGTTGCATCTCAGAATTTTCTCAAAACAATTTAACATTTGTACTAGCATGCTTATACAGAACACCCCAGCATTGATATATCGATCCGTTTCTAGAGAAGCTAGAGATATTACTTGAAATTTTATGTAATAAATATAAAAATATTGTTTTAGCAGGAGACATAAAATATTAATGTTTTAGAGAGAAATAATGTTTACAATAAGTTTATGAATATTCTAAAAATGTTTAATATGACATATAAGGTCGACTTTGCAACTAGAATTACTGCTACCTCAGAAACAGCTATTGATAACTTTATTACAAACATTAATGATGATAGTTTAAAAATATCTGGTTTAATCACTCATATATCGGATCACGATGCACAGTTTCTCGAGATCCTGAATGTAAATGGTATTTTTCAAAAACCAATTAGAAAACTGAGTCGTAATCTTGATGAATGTTATTTGGAACTGTTCTACAAAGAGCTAGAGCATTTAAATTGGATAGAAGTTTTTCAAGCTCCAGTTAGTGAGAAATACGATACTTTTATATCATTTTTTTCTTATTACTTTAACATTAACTTTCCAAAATTATTCAGGAATAAAAAAGAATTTAATAGTAGAATATGGTCTAGTGATGAGGTAGCTAATAAAAAGAAGGAGCTGTTAGAGTTAGAGAAGATATTCAGACAAACTAAAGCAGAGGATATAAAGTTTCAGGCTAAAACCAAAAGAAAAACTCTAAAACTTATTATGGAAAAAGATAAGCAAAAATATTTTGACAAAAAAATTTCTGATGCCAAAAATAAGAATCGAGTTACGTGGAAGATTATAAACGCTGAGGTGGGCAAACAAAAAAAGAATAATAATTCAAATATAAGTGTAATAAGTAATGGAATGCATACAACTGATCCTATTGAAGTAAGTAACATCTTTTATGAATTTTTTGCTACATCAGTTTACAACTTTGTGATACCAAATATTCCTGTTAATAATAATAGACCTGTAAATATTCCAAACATTCAAAATTGTCAATCGTCACTGAAATTTAAATTTAAAACTATTTCAGAGTCTGAGTTGGAAGAAATTGTTATGGCATTTGAAAATAAACTCTACTGGACCGGATGATATACCCATAACAGTTATTAAACGAATTCTGCCGACAATAATCAAGCCGTTGACACATATAATAAATTCCTCTCTAATTTCAGGTCAATTTCCTAACAAATTAAAGACAGATAAAGTCGTACCAATTTAAAAAAAAATGTAATATGAAAGATCCTGCTTGTTACAGGCCAGTAGCGCTATTATCAGTGTTTTCAAAAATATATGAACGTGTTGTATACATTCAGCTGATGGATTATTTAGAAACCAATAATATATTAGACAACGAACAGCATGGTTTCCGCTCAAAAAAATCGACAATTACTGCAGGAGTGGATTTTATAATCACTCATTGATGCTATCGACAGGGGAGAAAAAATTATTGGCATATTTTTAGACTTGAGTCGTGCATTTGACAGTGTGCTTCATGATGCTCTGTTGAAAAAATTTACGGCTGTAGGAGTACATGGTAAGGAGCTGAATTGGTTTTCATCTTACTTGAAAGACAGACAGCAATTTGTTGAAATAGAGCGTTTAGAAGAGTCCCAAAAACATATATATATAAAAATATTTATCGCTCTGACCTGAAAAGTTTAAAGTACGGGGTTCCTCAAGAATCCATCTGAGGTCCTTTACTATTCCTGTGCTACATCACAGGTTTGCCTGGGATGGTCCATGACCAAGCTTCTCGCGTCTTTACGCGGATGACGCGAATATAATATTCTCCGGGAAATCAGTTGAGGATGTGGAAATCTCATCTGCAATAGCCCTATCCTCTATTACTGATTTCCTAAATAGCTATAATCTTATTTTGAATGCGAGAAAATCTATAGTAATCCCATTTTCGTCAAAGCAGAGTAGGAACCAATTGTTGTATCCTAGTGTAGCAATAAATAGTGAAATTCTAGTAGCAGAAAATAGCACGAAGTTCTTAGGTTTGTTAGTGGATTGTAATCTCTCATGGGATAGTCATGTTTGCCATGTTATGAAAAAGATATCCCCTGGTATTTATGCTTTGAGACAAATGTCCTGTTTATGTAGTATCCAGACATTGAAGTCAGTATACCATGCAGTAATACATGCGCATCTGGCGTACGGTCTTTGTATGTATGGCAGTACAAGCAAAAAAAATTTAGATTAAATTCTTGAGCAGCAGAAGAGAGCAATTGCAATGCTTAAGCTTGGAAGATCTGACTCAGCAAGATTGCCTTTCTCTCAACTTGGAATTTTGACAATTTACGGACAATACATATTCGATATCATCATGTTTTCTAAGAAGCAGCCCAATAATTCAGAATTAAGAAATCAGACTCACAATTACAATACCCGTTATGGCCGAATTTCTGAGAGACATAGGTTAGACCTTTTTGAGAAGAAAACAATTTACAGGGGAAGGAAATTTTTTACAAAGTTGCCAAACGATTGGCAAATATTGGAAGTTATTAAAAAATTTGGGAAAAAATTGAAGGAATATTTGGTAGCCGTATCTCTGTATTCTTTACAGGAGTTTGAAGATATTAATCATTAATTTAATTGACTCTTGTTTGTACCTACTAGTTTTACATAACTTTTGAGATTTAACACTATTCACGTGTATCTGTACATGTTTGACGAATAGAGATTTCTTCAATCCAATACGCCACCGGTAACATTTACTGGTTACCGGTAAGGCTCCCAGGAACTCAATCAATGACTGCTAAGTGGTTCATGTGACAATGTTGTTGTTTTTTTTTTAGTTGAAAGTGTTCTAATTGTGTAAATGAACGATTTTTTGGTTAATAAGAAAAAAATTTTCTAATTGAAACAGATTAATTTTGTTTTAAATATTGTGACAATGGCTTATATGCCCTGTTACATTGAGGATTATTCACAGTGTGTTCAATGGATAAAGGTAAATTTTACACAAAGTATATTATAATATTATGATTAATTCTGTTATTCTTCTTCTTCTTCTTCCTCTTCTTCGTCTTGAACATCTTTTTTTTCTTCTGCTTTTGCACAATAATCTTGAGTTTGTAATAATTGTACAATATCTAATGTCCAATTAGTTCTTTATTGTGTTTCTGGTTTTCAAGTTGGTCTTTTTCGTTTCAGTTTCTCATTCTATTCTATTATTTTTCATCAGTGGTGCTTTATTGTGTCTATTATTTTCCAGTCCATCTTTTGTTAAAATTGACCATTTTTATTTATTTTATTTGTTTTTTTTTAGGTAGTGGAAGCAGGAAGTGACGATAGTTTATCGAACGACGAGGATGCGACCAAGAAGCGACGCGATATTTTGTCACGAAGGCCGTCCTATAGAAAGATACTGAATGAACTGGGCGGTGGGGAGATAGCAGGTAATTTGATATTTTCAATTTATTAAGTTTTCATCAGTCACTGCTTAGAATTGATTAATTAATGACGTTGTCCGTCCGTCCGTCTGTGCCCAAGTGCTTGAGATAAAGATTATAGACTCTTGAAACTTGGTACATAGCTTCCTCATAGTCCAAATGAAATTGATATTGATTTTGGAGTTTGGGGGTGGAATATAAAAATAATTATTATGTAAAACAAGTATATTATATTCATTATACAGATCCACTATAGACTCTTGGTTAGTTTAGGCTAGTAAAAATCAAAACATTGGCAGATGTTGTCTACATTTGAAAATCAAAACATGGGAAATTGTGGAGGCTAATGATTAGCCCAATATAAACTCTGGCGGTGGCTCTGGTAGTGCAATTGGTTGGAGCGCTTGTCTATGAAAAGATAAGGCTCTGGCGGGCTGCGTTTCCTGCAGCCTTGGGTTTGAATGTCATTCAGCTATGGATGTTTCTCATCATTCACTCATTTACCTCGTTACCCACGCACAAGTCTCCAGACTTATGTGGGCATCATACACAAAAAACTTTTTTACAGTGCAAGTGTTGATGTTTTCATTTTTGATTGTGTTGAAATCTTTTCTTGAATTATTTTAAATTTTAAAATTGAAAAAAATATTGATGCATGATATGCTATGGGATCTGTTGAACAAGAAAAAACAATAATTTTTGCAAGAACTGCCAATGTGCATTTTCTTGTGAATTGGGAAGTATATGATGTTTATAATTATAAACTGAAGCAGTTGAATTGCAAAGTTAGGTTAGGTAGATCGCCTATGCCGTTCTTGTGGTGATCCACGTATAGAAAGGTTAGTATGAACCATGGTTGAATAGTGCATTGTCAGCACAATTATTGATAATCATTATGTAATTCGTCCTTGGATACTCCGTTGTATTGGTTTATATTTGTAAATTAATTCTGTTCATCAATGTTGAGCTTGACAATTTTTGGTTTTAGATTAAAAAATTTAGGGTTGTCAATATTTCACACATAGGTATTAAAAATGTTGAGGTTATGAATTAGAAAAATAGGGTTATGTCAACATTTCAGGCAAATCAAAAAAAATTGAGATTATGAATTAAAATTTGAAGTTTATGTTTTAAAGTTATGAATTCAAATTTGAAGTTTTTGTTTTAAAGTTAAGTTTAATTAGAAATTTTAGGTTGTGTCAACATTTCATGCATATCAAAAATGTTTAGGTTTTTAAAAACTGAGGCTATGTAACATTTCACACAAATCAGAATTTTCAGGTTATAATTAGAATTTGAAGGTGTTGTCCAATTGTACACAAACTATTTCATCCCGTCAAATGTTCGCCACTTATGTTAAGTTCAATTTAATGGAAATTTATAGGTTATGTCTAATGTCATACAAACTCTTTCATCCAGTAGAGTGATAGCAACTTATGTTTAGTTCAAAATTTAATTCTAATTTCATTTCACACATGAACGCGCGCACACACATACACACACTATTTTTATGTTTTTTATCGCGTTCTCTCTTCTGTTTGCCGTTTTTTTCTTGTGTTTTTGTATCTTCTGTCGCAGGGGGTGTAAATAAAGTAGAATCGTCGGGCTCAGATTGCGAATCCAATCTGGACAGTGAACTTTCCTCTCATTCACTTACGGCTCAGTACCAGACAGGTCAGTCAATTGTTCATTGATTCAGACACAAAAACACAGTATTTAGTTTCTATTTTATGACAGAAAACGCAATAAATTTATGTTGATTAACACACAAAAATTAAAATCCCCATCAGTACTAGACTAGATTTCATTTTTCTCGGAGTAGTTTTGGTGACAGAGGGACCCATCAAGATCTTCTTTTTTTTGGAGGATGATGCCCACATAAATTAATCTACATTTCATTTATAAAATTGACTAGTTGGCCCGTCGCGCTTTGCTGCGACGTCAAAATAAATTATCCTTGATTTTATTAGACTGAGGCTACATTTTAAATTTCAACCTTCTAGGACTATTAGGGAAGAAGTTAGGCCCTGGATTTAGGCCACCTGACGTTCTGCGTTATTTTTAAAAAAATACCTTGGACATGTCGTGCGCTGTCAGACAGTTTTGTTTTGTTACTAAATAGCTAGATTATTGTTTTGATTTATATATATTTTTTATTGATAAATATTATATTTAATACCGTACTTATTATGCTATTCCTGACTAAGAGGATCCAAAAAATATGTAAAAATTGGTCCAGACGTTCTTGTGTTATAAACTGTGTAACTAACGCAACTTCCTTTTATATAATGCGAGTTGGCCCATCGCGCTTTGATGCGATCTCAAAAGAAATTCTCCTTGACTTTATTATCTGCCAACTCCCACTGAGGCCACATTTTACATTTCAACCTTCTAGGACTATTAGGGCAGAGACACATGAGGCGGCTTTTCGCCGAGTCGTCCGCCGCATCTACGAACAGATTGAGCGGCGGTGTCGCGGCATTGCCGACTCGTCCGCCGCCTCAACTGGCACGCCATTTCATAGCCCAATCTTGTTTGTGACAGTGAACATAGAAGTCGATGATGGCTACTATTGATATGGCTATTACGTCTATATGACTATGACTTTGGTAACTATATGGTTGTCTATTGTTATGGCTACTTTACCGTCGTAGACAAAGAGAGAACAATAGACGGCTTTGGATTCATCCAATAGTATTAGTTATTTAAAACTAATAAGTGTGAGTAAGATAGATAGATATTTAAGCATCCACTAGCCTCCCATCATTGGGGCATCTGGATTTGTCCAAAGTTAAATTTAAATTTATTATTTCTATTCAGGCTGTATTAATTTAGGATTTTTATAACTATATTCTTTGCTTGAATAGAAACCACAGTCCTCTAGCTCTCTCTTGAAAACCTCTTTAAATTTTCTGAGAGGAACTCTCTTAAGCCTGGCCGGTAAAACATTAAAAAGTTGAAGTCCTGAATTTCTAATGCTAGCAGTACAACACTATCGCCGAACATTCGCCCGAATGTTTCACCGAATGTTCGGGTCAGATTACGACCGCGAATGTTGACGAATGTGGAACCCGAATCAAGCCGAACTATCCAAGTACACTATCTCAGTTCGGCTGAATCATGCCGAACCCAAATCATGCGTATTCGCGGCAAAACATTCGGGCGTTTCACTTTGTACAACTTACGTTCTAAGTTTTATCATCTTAAATACTTTAATATTGGTTTTATACTTTTAAACTATGTACTTTTAAATAATAAATTATATGCTAAAAATCCTTACATTACGGTATATTCTTTGCAAAAAAATTCTCAGGTAAAAAACAATTTTGAAATTTAAAAATATTAATCTTACATCTAAAACATTATACAAATTAGGTGGATTGTTAAAAATTCTTACTCAGCATCACTCTCGTTGTCACCATTGTTTCCTTGTTTACAGTGTAAGCAGAGTCTGTTTTTCTGTGTTTTGCAAAAAATATACCATAATGTAAGGTTTTTTGAGTCATTAACAATATAATTTAAATGTTAAAAATAAATATTGAAGCATTTAAGATGATAAAACTTGGAACGTATTTTGTACAATTTCTACTCGTGATCGTACTATTTGTAATTTTTACTACAAGTATCGTACTACTAGTAGTATACTACAAGTAGTAGCTAACTGTGGTATACTAAGTAGTATACTACTTAGTAGTAGTATACTAATAAACAAAACAAAAAAAGACAAACTCAGATGTACTACTCCTTCTGTGCCGCTTGTCCGACGCTCCTCAAAATAAAAGGGTGTGTCTTGCGCCACTTGTTTCCATGGAATGAAGTGCCGACTCGGCCACCGCGCCGACTGAAAAGTCGAGGGGAAACCATGCGTCGAGTCGGCCGCCGCCGCCGCTTCTATTGTGTGTTTTGCCCGATTGAATTACATTGATGGAGGCGCCGACTCGGCAGCCGACTGGACTGCCGACTCGGCGAAAACCGCCTCGTGTGTCTTAGGTCTTAGGGAAGAAGTTATTCTTCCAGCTGATCAGAGGGGCATCCTTCGTTGTTTTCTTACTCACCACCTCTCAATGAAGGACTATTTCAAATTTAAACCTCCTATGACTATTAGGGTAGAAGTTAGTCCTAGGGCTCTAGTTTTGCGCTTCATGTTTCTTTTTATGATGCTATGAATTTATAAACAGAAATAATGATATTCATCTTATTCTTAATTCAAATTAAGTTCACCTGATTGGCCAAAACGGGACTTGTTTCATACATTACCAGCTTTGGGTAACAGATGTCGTCAACCCGCCATAATCAAATTGCATCATATGATTTCAAAAATCGGGTAGATGTGAATCGCTCCATATGACCCAAAGGCTCGCTTCACATTACAACGACATGTCGTGTGTCGTTCATCCGACAAAGGGCAAAGAGGCTTTCAGCTTCGTCACACTAGGCTGATAAATGTCGTGGATACGCACGACTGTCGTGCTAGTGCCGAGGGGGCCACGACATCCCTCGAGTCGTGTCGACTGTCGGTGTCGTACGAACGACTAGAGGGCGCAGCGAGCTACTGGAACTGTTCAGACATCTCCGACACGACAGCCTACTGTGTTGAGCACTCTGTGTACGCGTTGAATTGTTGTTTGTTGGTAATTACGGAAGCGCATTGTACATTGTCAATACTAAAGTGTCGTGGTCGGATGAATGTACATATGTGAACGGTTCAAATTTTTATGTCGTTGGCGACCAAATGTCGTTGTCGTCAAAACGACCGGTCGTGCAAGTGTGAAAGTAGCCAAAGATCGGCCTGGTTAACGACACCGGTTACCCAACTGCTGGTTTTGTCCTATTCGAACAAAATTGACACCTGTGGCCTGTTGCATGAATGGGCTAGTAAAACTAGTCTATTTTACAGGTGTGAATTTTTCAACTTACCAGTCTTGCATTTTCTGTTGCAACAAGAAACAGCTGTAGCTCATGTTATTATTTTCTTACAGTAGTTTTATAACAGAAGAATTTTGCTGATTACCAGTCAGCTGTTTAACGTTTAGATTACGGAGGCCATTTTGAGAGAATTTTGTGCAGCCCAAATGTAATCCAACCTAGAAAAACTATCTATAGTCTAAGCAAACCTTGCAGTATGGCAATACAAACCTGTCTCTGAGAAACATCTTATGGCAATGCTATTCCTTCTTTTTCATGTTGTTTGAGAATGTAACAGCTTGACTGGGCTTGCTTGGTTACTTAGCAACTTGACAGCACTGTACCCCATAAGGCTAATACTGCCAACTAAAGTTGTAATACGACTTTACTCAATGATTTTCAAATTGTAGTTTTCAAAATTCTATTGCATGAGCACTCGAAATGTTTTACCAACATTGAAGTCGGTGGACTAGTATTACTAGTGGTTTTTACCAAGTTCTGTTGCATCAATCCATTTGATGATATCAGTTACTGCAAAATATTGGTCTAGGCTAGTATTATTTTTTCCTACAACTGCTCGTAAAGTAGTTCTTTACGTACTGAAAACTAATTGTAAAATACCTCTTTACTGCTCAGCAAGCGGTAAAGTACTTTAAGCTCGCCAGCTGTTTTCTTTACGCTTCTGTTTTGATTTTGATGCCTTCTCATTGGTGGATCACGGAATCTGTGAAATTTACATAACCTCAACAATGGCGAACGCTAACCAAATCCGCGCACGGTCTGTGATGTTACAAACTACAAGCTTTTATTGTGTTGGAATCCAGAACTTCAGTTGTAGGAAAAATATTGTATGTAATTCGTGCGTGAAGCTTCTTTATTGCTCTCGCAAAATTAGTGCGCTCCGCTGTGCGTCGCGCAGTAAATGTTTTGGCTCGAGCAATAAAGTCGCGCTTCACGCTCTTAATACATAAATAACTATTACAGGTGAATCTTCGCTAGTAAAATGCATTTTAGCAATCATCGGAAGTGTTTAGCTTGGTTACGTCTACTTTTTCATCCACTTCAGTGTTCAGTTTAGTTGAATTTAGTTCAGTACAGAGATTTATTTTAATGTTCAGTTACTATAATTACTTTTAGTTTATATCTTTACAATACTTCCAATGAAGGTAAAGATGGATAAATAAATTTTCAACATATTTAGACATCACATTCAAACTATGAAATTAAACTATTATTTATTAACTTTTTTATGTGAATTCAACGACTTGCAGTCAAAACTTGCAGTCTTTGAATTCACATAAAAAGTTAATATTAACAACGCAGTTCGTCATGGAACAAGAAATCCAGGAACTATTATTTAATTTAAAAAATTTGAATTAATTTTCTAAAATTGAAAATTAATTCATATTTTTCAAGTGGTGGCTCCTACTATACAAAGTGTTTTGGAAGGAATCTCCAAAACTTAAAGAACTCATTCCTCTTATCGAAATTAAGGAAAAATTTCATATTACATAGTCCAGGAACATTGACACACAACCATTGGCGTTCATGGGAGCCGCATTTCTTAAGGGTGCACTAGAAACTATGTCGTCTGATTGGTCTATTCAAATCCATAGAACGGCTCCTATGGATTCTTAAAAATAGGATGTTGAACCATTTTTTCGTGTCGCTTGCAAATAGCACAAAAAGTTGCCTTGTCAACCTAAATGTTGATCAGCTGACCTGTAATTTGCAAATATTTTCTGAAATAAAACCTCTAGTAATACTAGTGACAGATGTTTCTTGATGCAACACAAAATGCTAGCAATAGTAATAATAGATCACTTTTACTAGTCGATTCATGAAAAAGGCCCCAGTTTTTCTAGTCTATTCACGCAGTCGACATGAAAAGTAATATAATTCTAGACTAAAATGTTGCAGTAATCTATATTATCAGATCAAATGGTGCAATGACGGATTTATACATTATACAAATTATTTATTACTTAGCAATTAATTTATCTAAATATGCAATAGTGTTTGGTAAAAACCACTAGTAATACTAGTTCACTGAATGGTGTGTTCATGCAACAGAATTGCATTGATTTCCAGCTGATTACTGTTATTACAAGCTTGTATTTGCTCATGCAATAGGCCCCTGGTGGGGGTAGACTGTGGTATCAGCTGGTTGGGATAACTGTTCAATTATCACTTGCGCAGTTCCGGACCGAGGTAAAAAATTATTAAATTAAGAATATTTATTAAACAATAGCACTTAGGAGTATAAAAAGTAGATAAAAACCTATTCGCAGACCGACCGAATGTTTATACAAAATTTCATTAAAAAAAGGTTAACCGTTTTGGAGGAGTATGGTAACTAACACTGTGACACGAGAATTTAATATATTAGATATGAATTTTGAATAAATTTAATTCATTTGCCAAAAATTATTACAAACAAACTCTCCAAAACTTAATACTTACTCTTATTAAACTTACTCTATTCTAATGACTTGTTTTCTCTTGTGTGTTTATAGTTATACCAGCTGGGGCAATCCAGCTGAGCCAGGGCGAGGGGGTGGGAGGCCTGCACACACTAACAATGACCAATGCCACGACGGCGGGAGGGGGCACCATCGTCCAGTACACACAGGGCCAGGACGGACAGTTCTTTGTGCCTAGCGAAATCGGTAAGCATAGAGGTCGTTAGAAAGTTATTTAGAAAAACTTTACTAATTTTTTATTTATTTATTCATTTTTTGTTTTGAATTGCGAAATTTTAGATCTATACTTTTGAGGCAATTGGAAGATCTGTGGCTCGATTACCGGCATTGACTGAATATTTTTGTGCTGTGGCATTCATCGATTTCCATTAACTATTTGATGCAGTTTTCTTTGTCTGCAGTGACATTATACAGGGTGGGGGAAATGTTTGGAAACGGCTTAATATTTCATATACAAAGGTGATTTTGCGGTAGGTATGATTGAGGATCCTACTCAAATTGAAAATACTATTTTACTGTGACTTTAAAAATCTGGTCCGCCATCTTGGAACCGCCATTTTGAATGTAACTTTTTTTTTTTAAATAGGAAGGGGGTCATGCGATACATGATTTCAATACGGAATTTTAAGACAAAATGAATGCCGAAAACCGCACATCGATATGTCAACCCGTTTCGGAGATATTTACATTATTAATCGATACCATGAAAAGCAGAAATGAAATAAATAAGTACATTAAAATCTTACCTATCAAATTTTTTGTTAATAGTGTTTGCTAATAAACATTAAAACCCAATTATTTTAATAAATGTTCAAACTGTTTTCCTTCAGCTGTTTGACAATGTGCTAATCTTAAATAATAGCCATCAAGCACATTTTGAATCATTTCGCGTGGAATTCTGTTAGCCACTTCAGTTATACATTCTCTCAGTTCATTAATTGTTGCTGGTTTCTTTTTGTACACATTGTCTTTCATGTAGCCCCAAAAGAAATAATCAAGTGGAGAGAGGTCAGGTGACCTAGCGGGCCACTCTATTGCACCTCTACGACCTATCCAGCGTTGGGGAAATGTTTGGTTCAATATATCCCGCACTCCTAATGCATAATGAGGGGGCGCCCCATCTTGTTGAAACCACAAGTTATGTAACTCTTGTCCGTTGATGTTCTGGATGGCTGGAACGATCAAATTTATTAACATGTTCTCGTAAATGGCACCTGTTAAATTATTCTCGATAATAAATGGTCCTACAATGTGACCATTTACCATACCAGCCCATACGTTTAATTTTTCAGGATACTGTGTATGACCCTCCTTCATCCAGTATGGGTTGACATCGGTCCAGAAACGATAGTTTTGCTTATTTACATTGCCGTTAAGCATGAACGTAGCTTCATCCGAAAATACTACATTATTAAAGAAGTTTGGATCATTGTCATACTTGTTCATCATTATGTCACAAAACTCTACCCGGCGGTCGAAATCATCCTCATTCAGTTCTTGTAATACATGAAGCTTAAACGGATGGAAATGAGATTCCTTAAGAACTTTTCTGACAGAACGAGTAGACATACCATGTTCCTTGGCAACGCTTCTAGTTGATGTATGCGGATCTTCAACAAATGATTGCATTACCTCTAAAGATTTTTCATTGTTGGTGGCAGTATTTGTTCTTCCAGTGCGAGCACGATCAGTCACTTTGCCCGTTTCTTGAAACCGCTTTACTGTCTTAAAAACAACACTTTTACTAATTGGATTTCTGTTGGGAAATGTTTCGTTAAATAAATCAGAAACTTCTTGGTAAGACCGTACTCTATCTCCATAGCCGCGCATCATTAACAAAGTTATTCTCTCGGTTTCATTTAAAAATGCCATTGCGAACGACTTTAAACACACTCACTACTTCATGATTGAAAAAGAATTCATTAAATCAGTTGGATTATTACAGATGATTTTAGGTTGATATCATGATTATTGTTGATATTATGATATCCAGAGTCAGATGTTCATCACGCGAAATGATTCAAAATGTGCTTGATGGCTATTATTTAAGATTAGCACATTGCCAAACAGCTGAAGGAAAACAGTTTGAACATTTATTAAAATAATTGGGTTTTAATGTTTATTAGCAAACACTATTAACAAAAAATTTGATAGGTAAGATTTTAATGTACTTATTTATTTCATTTCTGCTTTTCATGGTATCGATTAATAATGTAAATATCTCCGAAACGGGTTGACATATCGATGTGCGGTTTTCGGCATTCATTTTGTCTTAAAATTCCGTATTGAAATCATGTATCGCATGACCCCCTTCCTATTTAAAAAAAAAAAGTTACATTCAAAATGGCGGTTCCAAGATGGCGGACCAGATTTTTAAAGTCACAGTAAAATAGTATTTTCAATTTGAGTAGGATCCTCAATCATACCTACCGCAAAATCACCTTTGTATATGAAATATTAAGCCGTTTCCAAACATTTCCCCCACCCTGTATAGACTTTTTATAGTGACTAGCGTGAACGATTGGATTGGCCAGCAAAAAAGACTGTTCTCTGCTGTAAAATCACTTCCCGGTGGTTCGGAGCCCACCTAAAACTGTAATTCATTACCCACGCACAGGTCTCAGACCTATGTGGGCTTCAAAAACGTGTGGTCAATGGACACCCCGCCTCTGATTGGATAATTCGGTCATATGTTAGAAAATCGCTATTCGGTGTCCAAATGTAGTGTTGGCTACAGTGACAGAAATCTATATTTTTACCTAATTACAGTCAATGTAGTATGAACCATATGATATCCTATTATATCTAGGCTATGCTGGCAGGATCACAAAGGTTTTCATGCGTACTGTGTAGTTGGAGCCATGCAGGCATGTAAAAAAAATATGTTTATAATATATATTTAATGTCTAGTCTATATAGATATACAATCAAATATGAATTGGAGAAAATAGTGTGGCAGCTGGAAGAAATGGCCACATTGTCTATATAATGTCACTGTAGCGCTAGTGGTTTGTTCATAATAATTTTCTCGAAGGTTCTTCTATTGATATTAATAAAAAGATGAAACGTTATCTATTGCTGTGAGAAAAAGTTATTTCATCAGATATTTTGTGAAATGTTTGAAACTGTATTATGAATATATTTTTATTGACTTTAAAAAAGCAACTCACGAATAATTGTTGAAATAATCGATAATCTCCTGGGCGCTCTTTGTAAGGGTGACCGATTGGATTGGCCAGCAAAAAAGGCTGTGTTCTCTGCTGTAAAATCACCGGTGGTTCAGAACCCACCGAAAACTGTAGGTCCAATTCATCAATCACAAACATCCAATTCATTACCCACGCACAGGTCTCAGACCTATGTGGGCTTTATCCTCCGAAAACAAATATGTATATAATATATATTATATAACTAGTAGTTGTGTAAACAGTAGACCTCACACCCAAGAATAAGGGTGCTTTCATAGAGGAACATACTCCATGTAATCAATCATAATCACCATCAGACAATTGAATACAGTCATCAGATCTAACCCTTAATTAAATTTGCATAGTCTATTTCATGTCTGTTTTTCACAAAAGGTCCCTCTGTATTACATCAACAGGGCTGTGTTTTCTATTTGCGAGACAGCTGATTGTTCAAATTAGATTTTAGATGTCTGATTAATGAGTGTATAAAACAATATTATTTGAATTTGTATATCATTTACTTAGTAATCACTTATTATTATGCTTAATTGAAATATTAGAAATGATTTTTTTCTCTCAAACAAATATGTTATTCTTATATGAATGATAACTTAATTCATATAAGGCTCAACCAGATAAATAAGAGGGCCCGAGGGCTATCTATGAATCTGATTCCAATTGCATATGATGGATAATCTCATTTTAAAAATCATATGCTCCTATGGAAGAAGAAGGCCAAAGAGCCGTACTTTTTTCCTTGTATATATCATTTAAATGCAAGCAAATTTCGATAATCCTTACACATACATCGCTGGGCATCTCTTAAAGGAAGATTCATGCACCATTTCATTGAATTTGGTCAACGCGTTTAGCCATAAGTGTGTTGCAGACAGACAAATTTCAAAATGCTTAACTCCAAACAGAGACCTCTCTTAGTTTGGTCATTTTTGGCCAGATCATCTCAGAGCATTTCCTCAATAACACAAGTGCAAGTAACTCATAAACAAATGTGACTAAACCCCTTGCACCCAGCCTTAACATAGTTATGAAAAAATAGCTATAATGAAAAATAATTCCGTTTTAAATATTTCACAAAATAGTTGATAAATAAACTTTTTTCAAATTTCAAGTAAAAAAGACTGGATGTTTCAAAATGAATATTGGGGCTTCAAAGCTTCATGATGCTGTAACTTTTATTTACATTTTGATTAATTTTGTCTTTATTTATTTGTTCTTTGATAAATTATTTTACTTTTGATGTCACATGAAATTCAAATATTAGAAATTAATAGTTGAAAGTTGAAGACTCTTCACTATATACTTTTTTTAAAGCTATGTAGTACAGTTTCAACTTTTGTTTGCTATATTTTTCTTTTTAGTTGTAACTCAAGGAGGAGGTAGCCTTAGTGGAGGAAGTCCCATCATTGCCGAGGACCAGGCAAGAAAAAGAGAACTGAGATTACTAAAAAATAGGTCAGTAAATAATTATTATAATAATAATAAGCTTTTATAGGTGGGAAGACCGTTATGGGTAGTTTTACCTCGCCGTTTGAGCCATGCTTTGGAAAACATGGTGGACCTACTAGTTTAGGTGGGTTCTGAACCACTGGGTAAGTGATAATCAAGCTTATAATATCAAATCTTTGAAGCACGGTCACCCATCCAAGCACAGTCTAGAACACTCTTAACAAATGAGTCAGTAAACAAGAAATTTTTAGGATGATTCCCACATAGGTCTGAGACCTGTGTGTGGGTAATGAGTTGGATGATGGTGAGTGATGAGCTGGACCTACAGTTTTAGGTGGGCTCCGAACCACAGGGAAGTGATTTTACAGCAGAGAACCGTGTTTTTTGCTGGCCAGTCCAATCGGTCACCCTTACAAAGAGTGCCCAGGAGAACGCAGCTTATCTCTGTCTGATTGGACAGATACCTGCTATGGCTCACAGTTATCACTTCCCTCACAATTCCACCCAATAACAATATTTGACACTGAAGTCTGTGCAAACCTTACAATATGCAAATGGGATACAGTGTTGCCAAGTTTTTCAAATAACAGCATGTGAGTGACAAAATGTAAACAAGACAATGGCAACAGTGTGATCATATTCTCATAAAAAATATTGCTATAAGACTCCTTACAGTAGTGTAATTTTAGGTTTGCATTTATTTTTAACTCATTGTCAACAATTAAGCAAAGCATTCTAGGTTATGTTAGTTTGAGATATATAGAAAGTATTGAAATAGCTATTTGTGTAACTAGAGCAAAAAATGGGGTATCTCTGCACTGAGAGAAACAGTTTTTTGAGTGCAGAAACAATACTTTGCACTCGAATTACACATTACATTTTTCCTACAGTAATGTATAAAGAGAACAAAACAAGACATACATAACCTGACAATTCCTCACATAACCTAACTTCGAATCAAATCAACTTCAACAACAACTACAGCTGACTGTGAGCTTGCTTTTTTGTGGCTGAAGCGGGTAGCCAACCTATTTTTTGAATACAGAATAGGGAACATGCATTTCATGTTCACTATTTTGTGATGTTAGATTGCAAATCTGGAGGGCGGAAAAGTGTTTTCGCGCAATGGAATTTACTTTCCCACACTGGTGCAGAAATAGTCTATTTTGCGTACTACAGTTAGTGCGAAAATAGACACTTTTTTGGGCCACTGTAGAAAAATGTAATTTTGTATTGCGTGTTTATCAGTAGCAGGTAGTAATTCAGCCTTTAAACTGAAGTTAAATGTTGAGAAAGCTTGCTTTGCTTGTGTCCTAATCTACATCTCACTTATGTCCTAAGGCAGTCATAATGCAATAATTGTTGCATAATAGTGGTTCATTCAAAGATCCTATTATAACTGCCTTAAAGAAATGAGTGAGATTTAAGTTAGAACATATTTTTTTGTTGCATTTCTAATATTTTAATATCTCAAGTATAATAATAAGTGATTACTAGGTAAAGATATGCAAGTTTAATTAATATTGTTTCATAAACTTGTTCATCAGACATCAGAAATCTAATTTTAGCAATCAGCTGTCTCACAAATAGAAATGCAGCCTTGGTGAAGTGATACAGAGTGACCTTTTGTGAAAAATAGACTACGCAAATTTAATCAAGAGTTAGGTCTGATGATTGTGTTTAATTTTGCAATGGTGATTACAATTGAGTACATGGAGTATGTTCCTCTGAGCAAACACCCTTATTCTTGGGCGTAAGGTCTACTGTTCACAGAACTACTAGTTTAACTTAGCAATGAATCCAATAATTTGCCTCAAATATAACATTTCCTACAATGTTGTCAACAGTTCCGATTTGAAATCTAGTTTGATTTTGACATGTCAATTCTGCTGATGTGACTACTGCACACCATTCATTTTTAAGATATCCTGCGTTCTGATTGGTATAGACTCCTGCACTGAAAAGTAAGTGCATTCAATTTGGCTTCAAACATCATGTCTTTGAGCCTGTGATTAGCATTGGTGAATCTATTGTTCAAAATGTAACAGAAGCGAATCTGCCAGGGTTAATTGTTGACAAGGACCTTTCATGGAATGCCCATACTGATAGACTGGCAAACAGAATTAGTAGTAGTCTATTTATCCTGCGAAACATAATCAAGTATGTGCCCCATGAGACAGGAAGAACCTTATATTTTGCACTCATATACTCGCATATTTCATATGGAATAGAGCTCTGGGGTAGCACGTCTTTGCAGAACATTAATAAAATATTTATTCTGCAAAAGCGTGCTATTAGGTATTTAGCAGGATTGGGGTTCAATCATCCTTGTCGGGATGCTTTTAAAAGGCTTTCTATACTTACTGTACCCAGTATTTTTATTTTTAAAGTTGTATTATTTGTGGTCAAGAATATTGGCAGTTTTACAACTAATGCACATGTACACTCACACAACACCAGAAATAGGAATAGCTTAACTGTTCAGACTCATAGGCTAACTTTCTTTGAAAAAAACCCCAGTTACATAGGGACAAAATTTATAAACAAATTGCCTAATAGTTTGGATTTCAGGAGTACAAATTTTAAAAGAGAACTATATAAGTTTCTCATTGAAAAAGTTTTTATAGTGTGAATGAATTTTTAACTGATAACCATGTATGACTGCATATAGGCTATATCTATACATTACCTATTTCATATTATTGTACTTGACGATATTCAATTGTATGGTTTCTGACTGTATTGTGTTGAATAAATAAAATATATTATTATTATAAAAGTGACAGTAGTGTTGAAGTAGCTTCATTATGACACTAGATGGATAAGGCATGGAATAAAGTAAGCTGTTTTGACATATAACTTTTTATTGTCTTATAATGCAGCCATAGATAAAATACTAATAAGTTTCACTATTACTTGAAACCTTTCTTCCTTGTCTTTCTCCACTGTTTTATCATATTCTCTTTCACTTCTTTTCAGGGAAGCAGCCCGGGAATGTAGGAGAAAAAAGAAAGAATACATAAAGTGTCTGGAAAATCGAGTGGCTGTTTTAGAGAATCAAAATAAAGCACTAATAGACGAACTAAAGTCGTTGAAAGAACTCTATTGCCAACAGAAGACAGAATAATTTCCCCATCAGGGAATTTCCCTCCCAGAAGGTTGGCAACAGTGGTTGGCGTTAGAAAGTGAGGTTATGTACATTCTAATACCGTTATGGGTAAATAGGTTCGGTTTAGGTGTGGAAACTCATTGTTTTGCAACTGTTGCAAATAGTTTTGCATCAACAAGTTCTAGTTTTGAATCTGTTGCAAATAGTTTGCAATGGTACATCTACCTTTGCAATGGTGGATCTGTTTTTGCAACTATAGCAACGATTTTTGTAACGGTTGCAGCTTTTTTGCAACCATAGCAACTAGATTTGGCTCAATTCGTTGCACTTCTGTTGAAAACTATTTTAGCAACTGTTGCTGCAAATAGTTTACAACGGCTGTAATTATTTCTGCAACTGTTGCATCTAGTTATGCAACAGTGAATATATTATTGTAACAAGTTTTGCAACTATTTAAGCAACTATTGCAAATAGTTTGCAACTAATCTTGTGACAGCTTCAATTAT
The DNA here is from genome assembly GCA_948455865.1 of Conomelus anceps. Lineage (NCBI taxonomy): Eukaryota > Metazoa > Arthropoda > Insecta > Hemiptera > Delphacidae > Conomelus > Conomelus anceps. Next base: position 5,177,791 of record OX418222.1, on the reverse strand, counting down.
TTTTGTAATTAGTTCTGCAACTGTTGCAAATGGACTTGCCACTGTTGCAACTATTTTGTAACTGTCGCAACTATTTTTGCAATGGTTGCAATTAGTTTTGTAGCAAGCTTTGAATGCATTGCAAATATTGTTGCAACAGTCCCAACTAGTTCTGCAACTGTGGCAAACGGTTTCGCAACTGTTGCAAATGGTTATGCAACGGTGGCAACAAGTTTAGCAACTGTTGCATCTATTCTTGCTACAGTTCCAACAAATATTGCAACAATTCCAAGTATTTTTACAACTAGTTATGTGCCATGGTGCAACGATTTTCCCAACAATTTTTGTATCTAGTTCTGCAACTGTTGCAAATAGTTATGCAACAGAAGATGAGTTTCCTTCGTAATGTGATCTCTTTCTTAAGAATACTGTCTGCAGAGTGATTGTCAGAGAATTTCTAAAAATAGTTGATAAATAAATTGTTTTAAATGAAGATTTTTAGGTTAGAATTTTATAGCACGTGTGGCCTTGATAATAGATATTATTTTATTATAATTACAATGTGAAAGTGTAACTTATGTTTGATTATATTATCAGCTGATTTGTTCAGATTTTATCAACCAGTTGCACAAAAGAAAATTAAATTTGACCACTGTAAGATGATGTCATCTTACAGAGCTCAATAGGGAAGTCGTTGCACTGGCTTGTCAAGCGATCTCATCTTATGGTGGTCAAATTTAATTTTCTTTTGTGCAACAGGCCTTATATATATCAACGATATTATTTATGATATAAAATTAACAACAATGTATTTGTATACATTATAAGGTTTTAACATTAGGTTACATATTTATGAACTTACCTTGAGAAAGACTTGAGAAGCATTCATTGATAATGCTTTAGGGCTGTATTTATGAATGTTCCTTCAGTGTATCTTAATTCAAGTGACTCTTGAAATACATGAAGAATGGAATCCCTTGAGAGACACTGAAGGAAAATTCATAAATCTGGTCCTCCTTTACTCAAGGGAGACTTCATTCAAAGTTTTCCTTGAGTTAAGAGAGCTTCAAGTTAGGTTCATAAATACAGGTTTTTACCAATACTAATAGAGAGTTTGAGCAAAACTTTGCTAAAAATGGCGCTTGCTGAATTAACACCTTAATTCTCTATATAGAAATAGTTTGGGCTAAATTCAGTTTTACTCATGCGCCAAATATCAAGTAAAATGGCCGCCAGGTTTGTGTGTCCTATTTACAAAAGATTGAAAATTATTTCAAGATGCTGTTGCTTCAAATATCATTGAAGAATCTAATGTTTGTATAAAAATATGTGAAAAAGTAATGGGTAAAAGAGGAAATAAATTTCTCTCACAATTAGGCATAAAATTCAATTTTGTTTTATCAAATCTCATTGGAGACCAATAGTTTATTTGTATAACTAGTGCACAATTTAGTTCTCTGCTGCTCAAGAGAAATGCATTATGCATGAATTGAAGGCGAGTGTGGAATAGTTTCTTCCTAACCTAACCTTTCAGTATGAGTTACACATCAAATTTGTCCTACATTTGGCGCACCTGGAGTGCAACAAAGTAAATTGAGTGTGGCAAAGTCAGCTGGAGTATTTTGCTGCAAAGTAAAATAGTGCAAGAATCAGATGTTATGTGTAATATAATGAGTGCATAAATAGCCGCTGTGTTGGATAACTGTAGGAAAAATAATTTCATTAAAAATAGTTCTAGGGCTATTTCTAATTTTGTAGTTACAGTAAAGATGGCTTCAGCTGGTGATAAAGCAGTAAAAGAAACGTTAGCAACGATTTGCTCAAGCTTGTATGTTTTAATCTTGTTTTATAGCTTGTCAATTCATTCCTGGCAGTTGTATGAATTTGCCTTGTGCATGTCAGCAATCTATTAATGACTAGTACTCTATGCTGTGAGAAATGACTAAGTGTTGCTAATTGTTGTTGAGAATGACTAAAGTTGCTTCAGTGCTTATTTATTTATCCATTTATAATAAAAACGCAATCAAGTAAAGACACAACAAGCACAACCCACAATATTGTTTTCTTTACAATTTTTTTAAACTAAATTCAAACTTTAGGTTATGTCCAAGTTCAACAAGAAATTTCACTTTGAAGTTCCATTTCTAACTTAATCCAAATTTTAGGTTATATTGGTATTTTGACCCCAGGTTTAACTAGAAATTTTACTTTGAAGTTCAATTTCTAACTAATTCCAAATTTTAGGTTATGTTAGTATTTTGACCCAAAGTTTAACTAGAATTTTACTTTGGTGTTCAATTTCTAACTAAATCCAAATTTTAGATTATGTCCAAGTTTTCTATCCAAAACAAAAATTTAAACTCAATGTTCACTTTAAAAACGAAGCACTAAAACATTCCAATAGTCCAAACAATATTGTTGCAAGATATGGGTGGTGGGGGGGGGGGGGGGGGGGGTCGATGCCAGCAGCTGATAGTAGAGAATCACCAACCTTAATGCACAAGAATTGACAACACTACTTGTACTGGGTTGCCCAGGTCTGACACAGCTAGCAGTCATATATGGTTTGTCACCAGTCAGTTGTTTTTATGATGCTACATCCCAATTTCTTCAAGCCCACTAATTTTTTTGCATGAAGTATAGTTCTTATAGTTTTAGTTCTACGTCTTTAGTACTAGCTATTATGACTAGTTTTTAGTACAGCCGCTTGGAATGTTGCATAGTAAAAACAAAATGTGTTTCTGTGCACTGCCAAGAATGTGTTGACAGAGTAATTTTTTTAGTGATGTAATTGATTTTGTTTTTTTTTCTTTGATGATTATTTGAATGGAATTACTTCTTATTGGAAGTATTAGAAGACTTGGTATATTTCTATTATGTTTTTCTTGAAATATTGGAATTAGAATTGTGTTCGAATTTGAAGACCAAATTTTGAATAATTTAAATATGTTTATGATAGGCTACTCAAATCATATTTATCTTGAAATAATGGAAATTATTCAAGATTTTCCCTTGAAAATTTGAATTTTTAATATTTCTCAAATTATATTTCTCTTGTAATAAAGGAAAAATTATGTGAATTTGAAGTCCAACATTTTAATATATAATACATTTAAACATAAATAATTGTTGAAAATACTTTACTGGTGAATTTAACTCTTACTTATTTGTGTGATAACTATTTCGCATTGTTGTAATGCTTCCTCAGACATGGTTATATGTGATATTTGAATTATATTTTTCTCGAATTCTTTAAAAATTGAAGTAAAAAATTAAATTCTTTAAAAATTTGAATTTCATGACAAAATTTTTCAAACTTAATTTTTATTATTTTACAAGTGATAACAATTATTGGTTGGTTGTAGTTTCACCTCATGTATTAAACATGATTGAAAACATAGACTTGTAATTTCAGGTGGGATGGAGATTTTAATTTAAAACTTCTCAAAAAAAATTGTAAATTTGAGTTTAAAGTCCAAATTTTCCAAGCTCAATATTTATTATTTAACAAGTTAACAATTATCGGTTTGTTGTAGTTCACCTCATCTATTCAGTGTGATTGAGAACATAGACTTGTAATTTTAGGTAAAAAGGAGATTTCAATTTGAAACTTTCTTCAAAAAATATGTAAATTCGTATTTAAAGTCGAAATTTCTCAAGCTCATTGTTTATTATTTTACAAGTGATACTAATTATTATAATAATTATTATTGGTTGAAATTTCACTGTGTCCATTACACCATAGACTTTGATTTTTAGGTGATTTTGATTTTTAGACTTTGATTTTTACCAACATTTACATTGATTCAAATGGAATGTATCAAGTCTTCAAATCATATATAAATTATGTGTGTATGTCCAATTTCTATGTTAATTTGTTTTATAACACTGTTTAAGCTAAGATAATGAAACTAGTATGGTTAGTAAAACGGTTATGTGCCTCAAGTCTAATATTTAAATCATGCAGTGATGTAATATATAGATATAGCTGTAACAGATTTATTATATGATGAGTTACCATAATGCTGAAGGATAGGTTTTAATATTATGGAATTTGTTGATATATTTTAGATTTGAAATTGAATAAGTGGTTTTTGTTTAGATTATTTTTTAGGTTAAAAAATATGAATTTTGTTATGTAACAGTTGTATTATGACCAAGGAGGCATAAGAAAGTGGGGGAGCATAATGTATACCACCAATTATAAAAAGTGTAACCATAGATGGAAGCAAGGAAGGCCCTACTGCATGGAATCTAAGGCTATATCACTGCCATTTTCAAACCAAGTAGTTCACTTTTACAAGATTTCCCTTTCACAGAAGCAAGCAAGGCCCTACTGCAAGGGATCTGTGGCTATACCACCACCAATTTCAAACTAAGTAGTTCACTTTGACAAGTTTTCACTTACCCAGTGGTTTGGAACCTACCTAAAATAGCAGGTCCACCATGTTCCCTATAACATGGCTCAAACAGCAACGTGGAACCACCCATAAGGGTCTCCTCACCATTAAAAGCCATATTATTATTGAAGATTTCACTCTCATGTCAGTTCAAATGTTTGAACTACACTTATCATCTGTGGAAAACGATTTTCTTCTCAAAATGATTATATTTATCAGATTTAGCAGTCATATTGATCACTTGAATGCTAATTTATGGCTTTAACCTACAATAAAGTGCAGAGTGGCGGCCATTTTTAAAGATAGCCATGATAGAGTTCATAGATCATCATAGATATATATAATGACAACAACATTGGTGTATATCTAGAGTCTATCTAGACAGGAAAAATATGCCAATCTTATTTGTTTACAACATGGCGGTTCTAACAAAACCTAACCTAGGAAACTAGAATACGTATGTTGGCAATGTCTGCCATCTTTTATAAACAAATGGGATTGACATCTTTTTTCTGTATTTAGGTAAACTCGTATATCTATAGTGAAGTATAGCCATTCAATATGGTGTTGGCTACACTTTTCTGACATGCTCCCTCCACTTCTGTATATCTCCATGGTCTTTATGCCAGAAGTGAGTTGTAAGTTAGGATACAAGTGTTCTAAACATCTCACAAGTGGCTTTAAAGATAAATACAATTATTGTGTACAATATTTTATATCCAACTACTAATAATTTGTTTTAACTTATCTATCTCTTGGATAACTTAAACTAACATAACCTAGAAAGCTCAATTGTTGGTGGTTGTTTGTGAGTTAGAAATCAAATTCAACCTTGATTTGATATCGAAATTTGTAAATCAGCTGATATGACTTTCATATTATTCATTTAGATGCTGAATTGGAGAAATCCTGAGCTCTGATTGGTCTAGATACTATTGAGTAATTTCAATACTGAATTATAGAAATCCTGAGCTCTGATTGGTCTAGAGACTATATCAAGTAATTTCATTAATGAATTGTAGAAATCCTGAGCTCTGATTGGTCTAGAAACTGTATTGAGTAATTTTGATTCTGAATTGAAGAAATCCTGAGCTCTGATTGGTCTAGAGTCTGTAATAAAATGTGTTAGCAGTGTTCTAATCATGGATATATAAGAAAGTTGGAGAGCATAATATTAAAAATAATATGTGACCTGGCTGGCTCAGGTCTGGTGTCAGAGTAATCAGGTCACACCTTAATAAGTTCAGGGCACAACCTTAAACTAGCCTTACCCAACCTTACCTGACATGACTTGACTGTTTTTAAGGCAGCTGGTACCGACAGGCTTAATGTGTCCTCCAAAACATGGGAGTGGCATCCAAAATTCAAAAAGCATGGAGGTATAAGAAAGTGGAGGGAGTATAATGTAAACCACACTTGTTAAAAATGTATAACTGGAATGGAAGTATGGTTTAGTGAGACAAAATGGTGTCAGTAACACTGATTGCAATTTAGGGAAGTAATAGCCATGAGTCATAGTAGGTATCTGTTCAGTCAGATAAAGATTAGCTATAAACTCCGGGGCCCTCTTGTAAGTGTGATTGATTGGATTTGCCAGCAAAAAGGACTCTGTTCTCTGCAGTAAAATCACTTCCCGGTGGTTCAGAACCCACCTAAAACTGTAGGTCCAACTCATCAATCATTATCATCCAATTCATTACCCATGCATAGGTTTCAGACCTATGTGGGCTTCATCCTAAAAAAAGGAATGCTTTAGAAAATTCTACTATTATTCACAAATAAGAGTTACAGAAATCAAGAGTTAAAGTGGAAACATATGATATTAATATAGAGAAAATGTGTTATCAATAATTATTACTATTCTATTATTGAAACTAGCTATTGTGCCCGTCCTTCGTACGGATTATGTTTAGAAATAAGACTAAATATGTTTCGGCTTTTTTGATAGCAACGATCATGAAGTTGTTAGCAGCTTCAGACGATACAGTTTTTTGCGGTACGGTTTTTTTACTGAACGGCGTCAACTGTACTGTAATAATAATAATATCGTGTGACCTGGCTGGCTCAGGTCTGGTGTCAGAGTTAACAGGTCGCACCTGAATAAGTTCAGGGCCTCTGACGTGACTTAACGACTGTTTTTTAGGCAGCCGGGACCGACAGCTTAACGTGTCCTCCGAAACACGGGAGTGGCCCGAGGTAAAATCTTTCGGTCAGAACTGGGATCGAACCCGGGACCTGTACTGTGATGTTCACACAGTCCGGCTTTGCTGCTTATTGCTGTGCTCTCCTCTTCTTCCATTGCGCTTCCAGTTCAGTTTTATGTATTCCAGTCCAGGATTTTTTTTTTATTTGTGTAAGATTTTTTAAATAAGTTACTGAAGGTTTCTCTTAAATTTTGATCAAAGTACGCAAATTCTGGTTTCAATATTCCACACATTTCTCACCGCGCTGATAATTTTCTCTCTTTATTTTTATATTAATCTTAAATATAGTCCCGCAAGGCGGGTCTCTCATATATTAGAGAAATTAAATTTTCACAATTAATATCTTCCATTTATGGACACTGGAATTCACTAATAAGAAGATCAATGCTGAAGAATATCAATGAAGAAGATCAATGCTGACGATCTGAAGACTGCTTCCAGCGTAATAAGCGTATCGTTTGAACATATCCATGACCGGTACCGGTACAATATATGTGCCACCGGATACGGATACAGTTATTTTGCGGTACAGCTAATTTTAGCAATACAGTTTTCGAAGACAAAACCGAATGTAGAAATCGGCTAGAACAGCTTTTTTACTGGATCCAGTCGAAACAGTATTGTGTGAACATACAATATGAAATGTACATGCAAACGAAAGCACTGCAAAATAACTGATACAGCAAATTTACTGTACCGCACAAAAAATGTATCGTGTGAACGGGCCCTTATTAAATAACTTGGAACGTAAACAATTCAGTGACAGTTATCAGAGAGAATATTTGAGAACAGCTGATTGATATATCATGATAAATTACGTGATTTGTTCTTATGTGGTAATAAAACTTGGAAGAAATGTATCCAAAATCGCACAATACTTGGTTTTTAAACGTTTATTACTCTGTTAAAAAAAAGTTAATTTAGTTTTTTATAGCTAAAGACATTGTCAATAAAGTTTTCAATACTGTTCAATAACTAAAATCCCGATCGATGCTCTCGTTTTTTAGGAGAAGGCCGCGTAAAATGCCTTTGGGGCCGTGACAGACAGACAGAAAGTGAGATAAGACTATTTTCGGCTTATTTAATGTAAAAAAAAGTAAAAATAACCAAAAAATATATAATTCTGATAAATGTACAGACAAAACTCTAATTTTATTTATATAGATAATATTATTATCAACTTTTTATAGTAAATTTAACAACTTGCAGTCAATTTTAATCGAGAATAAATAAATTTTCACCAATGTAGGCTAAAACGTTTTCCAATTGTGATGATTCATTTTCAATTTATGATTATTATAAAACTCTCTTAGTAATTCATTTTTGCTTTAATTATTGCATTGTTGCTTGCATTAGTTCTTATTTTTCTTGTTAGCCCATTACTATTATTATTATAAAACTGGATGGATCATCACACTCTGATATTAGTGTCACCAATGTCATCTTAGTTGAACAATCTTCAGTGCCACTTTTGAAAACTTCAAGACAGGCGTCAATATCAGTGCCATCTTGTTTGGTTAATCTTTAGCATCACTTTTCAGACTTTATACTCCCTCCACTCTCTTAATACATCCATGGTTTTTATAACTTCTTGCAACAGTTTCGATCAGGTGTGAATACAGTCAGCCATTATGACATTACTTTCTAACCCAACATTTCTAACTTTTTAACATAGTCAAAGATAAATTATAAGAAAATTTGTCATCGCATTACTATAGTGGCCTTTTAACTAAAACTGTTAAATTATCGAATATTTTTGTAATCTCCCCCAATTTCTGTCAAGGGTTGAGTTCCTGGGAGCTCAACTGGTAAATGTTACTGGTTGCTTCTGATTGGTTTATTCAAATTTTATGAATTTTTGTAGACCAATCCAATGCCACCAGTAACATTTACTAGTTACCGGTAAAAGTTCCCAGGAACTCAGACCATTAATTCTATAATGTTACTCAAGTTGAACACTACAGGAACTGATTTTCCCCTGGTTTGGATGCCATATTTGACAAGTTGATTAATTTTAAAATACCTTATTTATCATTTTTAAAGTTGGAAATTGTTCAAATTGTGATTGAACATTGTTTTAAGAGGCATTAATAATTTTGGAAAAAAGACTCAAAAACTTGCACTTTGTATTCTACTGTTTTTGGATGCCATTTTGCAAGTTGGATTTGTGGACATGGTTTTAAATATTGTAGATAAGCATTGCCTTAAAAGTTATCTAACCTTAAAATTGGACTATTGCTTATCAATAATTGAAAATCGCAAAGTTGGTCACATTTTCTCCAGTTGTCTATTATAAAGTTGAAAATCAAAATTTGAATTCTGGAGGACCAGTTTTAAACTTTTTTGCGAAAAAACGCTCTCAAATTCATGCACTTTGTTTTGGATGCCATCTTCAAAGTTCCAACAATCTATCCTTTTCCATTTGTCCCATTTCTCATCTATCTTTGCATCATTCAAGTGAATTTCTAGTTTTAAATTTGTGGAATGAAACTTGATAATTTTTATTTAATTTTAAGATAATACGCTTTCAAATAGGCGTTACGAAAATAAATTACCTGAAATGTTTGTAATTTATTAAAATAAATGTAAATATTGTACTTTCTATTTTTATTAATAAATATGTAAATACTGTAAATATGAAAATGATTATGTATTAAGTTTTATTATTATTGATTGAAAAGGTTTTGTCAATGCTGGGAATTGTATAATTACAGTTATGATTTTTATGTGATTATTGTAATTGTAATTATATTGCATTCTGAAAATTGTGTTGATTTGTTTTTGTTACTTCCTCACTTATTGGCGGTTCGGAACCCACCTAGAACTGTACTTCCAACTGATCAATCACCAACATAAAACTCATTACCCAGGAGGTCTCAAATCTATGTGGGCTTCATAGTTTAAAAAATCAGATAAGATTAGATCAGATTAGATCAGATAAGATGAGACGAGCGCTCGTAATAATATTTAAATGACGTCTATGAATTGAATGCCTATCAAAAAAGAATGTAAAATCCAGGGTGACTAGCGACCGGGAAAAGTCAGGGAATTTTTAAATTCTGGAATAGTCAGGGAATATGAAAAAATATCGGGAAAACTTCGTAGTAATTATATACCTAATAATAATTATACTAGTGGGCCCAAAGGGCTAGAGAAATCGCGTGCAAACAACTAATTTTGGGAAGCTTATCGTAGGGGAACGAGGTAACGAAAATCGGCTGTTTTGAAAATACTGATTTAGATAAAATTCACAAGACATCTATCACTTGAAGTTCAAGTTTATCTGAACACACAGATTTATTTTCCACAAAAAAGACCTACTGTACTCATATACCTATACAGGGTGTCCCATGTAAGGTGTAAAAGCCGGTTACCAAGGATTCTGCATCAAATTTCTGACAAAAAATGTTCAGTGACGTTTTCGAAGTGAGGCTTTTGTTTTCGAGATATCTCCATATTATTACTTTTTCGAGATACGCTCTCTTCCCGCCATTAAATGCTCAATAACTCAAGAACTACTGATCGGATTGAAATTATGATGACATTGTTGGAAAGAGCACAATATTTCGCTGAAGATACATGTATTTTCAATATGTAACCCAATCATTTAGGGTGTTTTTTTAGGGGTCAAAGTACAAAGAAGTGGATTTTTCGAAATCTTGAAGCGATTTTTCTCGATTTGTTGTTAGGGTGACATAATGAAAATTTTACATGAAAGACTTCCTCATTTCTCAAGCTTTAAAATGAGACTAAAATTTCATAAATTGGTAATTTGCAAATGCTTGAAAATTGTAAAAAAACTGTCACAAACCCACAAGAATTAGTGTCTAAGGGACAAGAACTGAGAGAATAGAAATTTGATTTAATCTCTGTTGAATGACTGCTTCCCAATAAAGGTAGATCGGATGAGAGCACGTTCACAAGAAGTGGTGCTGTCAATTTTCATAATACACATACTTGGGCAACTGAAAATTCTCACTTAATGAGACCAAACCGGTTTCAGCACCAATTTTTGGGTAATGTGTGGACTGGAATAATCGATAATCATATTCTTGGGTCATATTTTTTTAACAAGCATTTAAAATGTGATGTTTTTAAATTGTTTATTGGATCTCAAATAAAAAAATTTATCAGCGTTTATTTTATCAATAAAATATTTTTCTAAATGAAATATTATAGATCTTTTGATCTCAGGGAAGAATGGCCTCGTTTTGCTTTGAGGCAAGGAATGTGGATACACTGTTGTCTGGCACATTTGGCTGGAAATGATCTTCATTTATACCAGCCTGATTTACGTTATGATGAATAATATTTTGTATCTGTTTATTCTTTTGTCAATGCTCTAAAAATTGAAAACTCTTTTCAATCTATTGTGGGCACTTATTCTATACATGAACAGATAAATAAATTAACTATACAGTACAGTGGCGAAAATCCATGAGTGGTGGGGGGGAAATATCCCCCCAAACGCAGAAGAAGTTGAAGGAAAAGAGAGAAGAAGAAGAAAAGAGGAGCAAATGGAAATTATAGAAAACAGTGGAAAAAAAGACAAGAAGTAAAAGAATAGAAATTGGTAGGAGGAGAGAGATGAAAATGAGAGTTTTCAAAGTTGCTGACAAGGGAGAAAATTGAGACAGCAATGCCTGACCAACAATTAATTTTCTATTGAAAATATTGTGTACCACAGTACTTGGTCTGAAAATGATGCTAGTTCTGAAAGGTTTTTCTGGATTACTATTTTCTGGCTGAGAACTACTATGGCAGAAAAAGCTGACTGGTTTTACTAGCACTGCTTTACATTCACTCAGATAATCACCCTAGAGCCTAGACCCTGAATCTTAAAAAAATTGTTGGGATATTTTGGCTGAATGAATAGTTTTTCAACTAATGTTTTTCAGCAAATAATGTATGTAATTTTTCTTGTAAATTTCATTTTTCAAAAACAGTTTGTGCCAATGCGTAACTATGGGGAGGAATCAGGGGGACGCCACCCCCATAGACAAAGGAAATTTGGAATTTTAGCAGGCCATTGTGAGACAATTTTTGGCAAGATTAAAAGACTTAAGTTGTTAAAAATGTGGTTTTTAGGAATTTTATTTAAAAAAACGTTTCCAAGGAGTACCCCTCAATTTTATTGAAATAAATCTTCAAGTAGCCTGCGGTACTGTATTGTGCCCCAATCTGGAGCAGTGATGGATCAAATATATTTTAAATAAGTGAAAGTTTAAAGTAAGGTCCGGATCTCCGAGCTTCAATTATCGCTTCAATATATTGCTTCAATTTATCGTTAGAGGTCTACTATTACAAATTACTATAGTAATTATTATGCCGAGAGTATAACCCTCCCAGCAACATCATTGGCATCCGAGGGAGGGGGGACTGACCCTGTAGCTATGGCACTGCTTTGTGTGATGTAACGATACACATTAAAAGGTTATTAAAATGTGTGTTGCATTATTTTTATACTTTCTAGAAACAAGTATGTACCTCATAATTTAATTATTTTTTAATAAATTTCTATTTTTATTTAACAATAGTTTTATAGCAGACAGTAGACAGTCAAGAGTCCAACATTTTTGGACTAAGGATTTAGGGTGATCAATGATTGTGATATCTGGGTGAATGTACAGCAGGGCTAAACGGGAACAATGGTTGTCCCTGGAAACAAGAACTCTGTTCAAAGATAAGTTTAAAAAGAGGATGAGGGGATTTTTTAGAAATAATTCTGTGTGAAATCTAGTCAGCTCCCAGGATTCACATTATCTATTTAAAAAATATCTTAATTCAATTGATAGATAGCTGCTCTGGCTTAACCAATAACATATTTTTTTGTAGTCAAGTTCATATTATGAACATCAATGTGATATTCTCACTTGATGTTTATGTGAGATACAAACATTAAATAATTTCATCAAATTAAGCATTACTTCATGAATCATTTCGTATTAACAAGTATAATTTTACATCATCACAGACAAATAGGTGAACAAATAAATTTGGAAAGTTTCAAATGAAAATAACCTTAAATTGCTTCAAAATTCACGATTTTAGGCCTTTTAAACGCCCCGGGCCATCCCCCTCCCACTGGTGATACCCATATACCCACTCAGGTACTCCCCCCCACCCAAAAAAATCTGCTGCTGGATCCGCCCCTGATACATTATAGGCAATTTCGAATACACCATAGCACTTGAATAAACTGAGATCAGCGTGTTTTAGTCATCAGAAATGGATATGTTACACACTCATTCTTCTTCAGTTAATCCTGATTTTCAATCTCATACAATGGAGCAATCCTAGAAATGTTCAACTCAATTAAGAAATTTCAACTTAAAATTTCAGCAAGATTTCGAAAAATCCACATTTTTGTACTTTGACCCCTAAAAAAACACCCTAAATTATTGGGTTACATATTGAAAATACGCGTATCTTCAGCGAAATGTTGTGTTCCTTCGAACAGTGAACATATAGTAATATATAGATATATTAATGAAGGGCTGAGAACCTATCCTTTTGTTTCGCTTCAAAAAGGATGAAGGAGTGGGTCAATTTCATTGGCAAACGAACTTGATCTGAATTAAGGTTCCAAAAATATGTGTATAAAATTTGAAGTTGATTGGTCAAAGCGTTCGAAAGTTATCGTCGAACATACACACAAATATACAGAAAAAGCCGCGAGCCTCCAGTCATGAGCGAGTCACAATTCAAAACTAAGAACTCGCTACGCTCGTTCAATTATAGAAACCCTCATGGAATGCTCCAATATCGAACTTGAAATGCGTTTTTAGATGGGCAACCAGACAAATAAACTAGGTAGGTTACCAAACATAAAGTTGTTTTGATTATTCGCTAAGGTCTTTTTGTTTTTCATCTATATATAAAAGCCAAATACCCCTGATTCACTGACTCATTCATCAGCGTTTCTCGAAAACCACATGGCTTATCAGTGGCGGTCCCAGGGGGGGGGGATGGGAGGTAAATATCCCCCCCGAAATATCAAGATGGATCCCCCACTAAAAAAGAATTAATTATGTATGTATAGTTTTTGCGAGAAATAAATTTAATCTGTGTCATTGTTACTTGTTAGCTAGAAGAATAAACAAGAAGGATGTGTACATCCTTACATCCATTACATTGTTGTGTAACAAACTGAGTATTGTAACTTACATGTTAAAAATAGGGCCTAACCGTAAAGAAAAAATTTGCAGTGAACTCTTGATTTATTTTTGATTTCATTATACGTTTATTTAACACTGAACTTTGTCATCATGCTCATTAGTTCAAAAATAATCACATTGACTTTTAATCAATTTTCTTTGTGTAGCTAAAGGAAATCAAAGGAAAAACACATACTATGGTTGGGTCCTATTTCACCCAGGTACAATAAACTTCAAATGAAAAACTATTTTATTAGCTAACATAAAATAGCATATTCCGCTATGAGCATATTTTCCGCTCAAATACGTATAAAAATACGTTTTTAAGCTTTAAATTCCACATTTTTTCCGGGGGGGGGGACCCAGACCCCCCGGTGGTCATCCCCCCCCCAAAATGAAATCCTGGGACCGCCACTGTGGCTTATTGAGTTGAAATTTGGTTACACATGTCCCGCTGGGACTCTAGATGCATGCTAAGAAAGAATTTAAAAAAAAATACAGTCAAAAACGAAAATTTAAAAAATTAGATATAAGAAATATGAAGTTGTGAATTGAATAACTGTACCCGTATCCATGACGACTGATGAACAAACAAAAATGCTGGTTCGATTCAAGATTTTGTACAAATTTTAAACCACCCCCTGGGTCCAGGGGGACCCTGCCGGCTATCAGTACCTTATATTGGTCAGGAAAAGTCAGGGAATTTTTGTAGCTTACGTTGCCAGTCACCCTGAAATCACTACTCGGTGGCTAGGAAGGCACCTAAGACTGTAGATCCAACTCATTACCGACGCACAGGTCTCTGACCTATATGGGCTTCATCCTCCAAAAAATTGGAATGGTGATGGATTTGGTTGGCCAGCGAGAACGACTTTTCTGCTGTAAAGTCACTTCCCGGTGGTTCGGAGCCCACCTAAAGCTGAAGGTCCAACTCTTCAAAAACTGTCATCAAGATTACCTGCGCATAGTTCTCAGACCTATGTGGGTTTCATCCTCCTACAAAAAAATCTGTAATAAACTGGTGCGTGGGTAATGAGTGAATGATAATGATTTGGATGGTGGACCAACAGTTTTAGGTGGGTTCCGAACCACTGTAAATGAAGCTGGTAACATCAGTGAGTATTAGATTTGAAATTTATGTTTATTCATAGCATATAGGCCTACGGATGCAGCAAATTTGAGATAATTTTAATTCGTTTATAAATTGCAAATTTAATGTAAATTCAATAAAAATATTCATGAGAAACTTCTTTATTTTTGAAAACATTATTCATTAAGTTCATGGAAATCTTACCGTTTAACGGTAAATAGAAATTCACCGGAATGTGATTGATCTATTCATATTTTTGAAAGTCTATGAATTATCTTAGACCAATCAGACGCCAAGGTTCCCGGTAAACAGTGAAGCTTCCTTTAACTCGATCATCATAACAGCATTATTTGAATTTGGCGCTCCTTTCTAGATTTGTCACTAACAGTGCTACCAACATAATAGCCCAAAATAGCCCTGACTTGCAGTGTTGCAGAATGGTTCACAATATGAAGTGGTTTTCGAGCTTGCATCTTCTACTGATTACATGATGACATCTCTAGCTGTCAAAAGTGTTTTATATGTTGAGATTAGCATTTATTTCAACTAGTAATACATCAATTACAATTAATAATGCATCGGTTAGTTGGGAGTTAGTGAATAATCCGTGAAATAACGCGAAAAATGATTCGAATTACGTTGTACAGGTTTGGTGACTTTCGTAAACAAAGCTAGTGATTTACTCTAATTATTTTTTCTAAAGCGAGTTTTAGATTAGTGATTTATTAAATTAAATGAATCGAAAATGTCGAATCAAAGCTGGATACGAAGGAGTTCTCCGTCATCTTCGAAAAATAATGGACCCTTAAAAGCAACTTTACCGATGTCATCTTTGACAAGGCAGAATAGCAATCTCAGACATCATAGCCAAGATAATAGTCCGGTTACCCTATCGCCAACATCACCTTGGAAAACTAGAGCTTCTCCGGATCAGATATTATCAGGAATTAGGAGTCCCGGAGCCCTAAATTATAAAGGTAAACTATATTTTGATAGGCTATTATTGGTTAGATCTGACTCTTAGTGTGCATAATAGGTTTACCGGTTTTGTTTACAATTTGTAGGGGCTCATTTCCGTATATAGTCCATTGTAATAATCGAATGAGAATCGATAGTCAATAGGTTAGGTTTAGCAATACCTGTATAGGTATTGATTGATAGTTTGTTTACACTATTATTTACAGTCTGGTATTGAAGGATGCAGAATCTTTTTGGGAGGATAAAGCCCACATAGGTCTGAGACCTGTGTGTGGGTAATGAGATGGACGATGGTGATTGATGAGTTGGACCTACAGTTTTAGGTGGTTCCGAACCACCGGGAAGTAATTTAACAGCAGAGAAAAGAGTATTTGTTGCTGGCCAATCCAATCGACCACCTTTACAAAAGGGGCCGAGGAGTTCGTGATTGATGATTTGAACATACCGGTACAGCTTAAGGTGGGTTCCCAACCAATGGAAAGTTGAATACTTACTTGAATACTTGATGTCTTAGTCGATGACTGGGAGAACCAGATGGACCGTGTCAAGAACATCATAGAGATTGCATCTCTTCAATTATGTGACAGTGGTGGTCTGCCATATTCACTACATGTGAAAAGTGGCTCCTCCTCTAACTCGGTGAGTGAGTAGATGGGCCTCTCCATCAGTTCCCTCTTCAGAATTTCCTTGAAGCATGTAGAGCTTTTCTTTTTCAACCAATCTGGTAGATTGTTGAAGCGCTTCAGGGCTGCAATTTGGAAGCTCTTCTGGGTCCCTGCCAATCTGCTGCGTGGAAGGTCGAGTCCGCCCGCAGAACGTGTGTTGTGCTGGTGCACTTCACTTCTCTTTCTTAAACTGTCAGCCCTGTCTCTTGTATAAACCAGCGAGCACAGTACATATTGGCTGAACACTGTCAATATTTTATATTTTTTGAATAGTGGCCTGCAGTGTTCAAGGCGGTCAGAGAAAGTTATAATTCTTATGGCTCTTTTCTGAAGCAGAAGCACATCAACACAAGCAGGGGTGTGTCCCCACAAGATAAGTCCATATGTGATATGACTATGGAGCATTGCGTGGTAGGCCGTCAGCAAATACTCCAGAGAGACCACATATCTCAGCTTACTCAGCAGATGAATGACCCTTGAGATCCTGACACAGACCTGGCTCACATGGTGGCCCCATGATAATCTCTCGTCCATCCAGAACCCAAGCAGCTTAACTGGCACTGTGACCTCATTGGGGGTGTCTTTCTTCAGGGAGCAGATGAGAACCTGGGACTTGTCTTCATTGAGCTTCATCCTATTTTGCACAAACCAATTTTTTGCCTTGAGGGAGCTAATTTCATTCAGTGCAGTCACCTTGTTGTATGTATCACCTCTTGTCATCACTGTGGTGTCATCAGCAAACAATATGGAGCTATTTCCTGTGGTGAAATCGTTCATTAGAAGGATGAAAAGCAGGGGGCCCAAGACAGAACCTTGGGGTACACCATGCTTATTTTCTCTCTCTCCTGATGTGGCACCCCTTAATGTGACCACTTGGTGTCTATTCTTCAAATAGCTGCTGAGTGTGTTCAACACCACACCACCAATGCCATAATTGGACAATTTTCTAACAAGTATTTCATGAGGTACACAATCGAATGCCTTGCTAAGATCAAACAGGGTGAGAGCAAGGAGTTCGCCATTTTCAAAAGCATCATGTACCTCAGCTGTCAAATCCAAAAGTGCAGTGGTTGTCGATCGGCCATTTCTGAAGCCATGCTGAGATTTGGAAAATAAGTTGTTGCTCTCAAAGTAATCTACCAACTGCACTTTCATGATGGTTTCAATAACCTTTGACAATGTGGGAGGAATGGATATAGGTCTGAAATTGGCTGGGTGGTCTGCATCTCCTTTTTTAAAAATTGGTATGGTCTTGGCCAGTTTCAGGATATCTGGAAATCTTCCACTCTTTAGACAACTATTTATGGCAATGGCCATTGGCTCAGCAATTGACATGATTGTCTTCTTCAGGACCCAGCAGGATACGCCATGAACATCTTGAGACTTGGAGTTTTTGAATTTTCTCACAGTGTTGATTATCTGCAAGGGGCTTGTTTCTTTCCATACATACATTCCTTGTTGAGCTATGTTGATACCTGATGTTGGGTGTTCATCAGTGACAGGCAGTGCCGAAACTATCTCATTTACAGATGTCACAAAATAGTTGTTGAACTCATCTGGATTTAAAGGTGACTCAACTTCAGGTTTTTTTGGTCGATGCATGTTGATCACTTCCCAGGCTGCCCTGCACTGATTTGTGGCCGATTTTATGAGATTGCCTGTGTGAGCCATCTTAGCTTCCCTTACAGCTTTCCTGTAGATTTTGTTGAGTTCAACATAGGTTCTGTACAGAGGGGCTCGCATGTCAAAAGTGATTTTACAGCAGAGAACAGAGTATTTTTTGTTTGTCAATCCAATCTTGCTTGCTTTCTGCTACATCTAAAGGCTTAGAGAGAATTGTCTATCAACAAATTAGTGCATACCTTACCTCAAGAAACTTGCTCAGCAATCTCCAATCTGGTTTTCGAAAAGGACATAATACATCTTCTGCCTTGCTCTGTGTAACAGAGGACATTCGACTAGCAATGGACCACAGGCAAGCAACTATTCTAGTGCTTATTGATTTCAGCAAGGCATTTGACTGTGTATACCACCCTCTTCTTCTGAAAAAAAACTAAAAAAATTGGGATTTTCTTCTCAAGTTGTGAACTGGATTAGTTATTATCTGAGTGAGCGTTATCAATGTGTGAAATTCGATGGCTCTTCTTCAGGATACAGAATTGTCCAAAGAGGTGTTCCTCAAGGTTCTGTCCTTGGTTCTCTAATATGTCCAGTCCCAAAATTAATAATCCATCCATTCCACAAGATTTTCGTCCCATAAATATAGTTTGCAGCATTTCTAAAGCACTTGAGAGAGTAGTGCATGAACAAGTAACAAAATACCTAGAGTCTTTCAACTTCTTTGATTTATACCAGTCTGGTTTCCGCACTCACCATAGTACCTCCACAGCCCTATTGAAAATTACTGATGACATTCGAAATGCAATGGATCATCGTTCTTTCACTCTTCTTGTTTCATTCGATTTTTCAAAAGCCTTTGATAATGTTTGTCATTCTGTCCTCCTCCATAAACTTTCTTCTCAATGTAATTTGTCATCATCTGCAATTTCCTGGTTCAAGTCCTATCTTACAAATAGACATCAGTGTGTCAGGATGGCTGATGAGAAGACTTCTGGGTGGTTGCCAGTGGTTGCAGGCGTCCCCCAGGGTACAATTCTGGGTCCCCTTCTCTTCTCTGTCTATGTAAATAACCTCTCATTAATCTTTCGTGATTTGTCTTATCATATTTATGCTGATGACCTTGTCTGCTACAGTCATTTCCCTTCAGGTCACTTTTCTCATGCCAATAATGCTGTTGCTGCTATGAACGTGAACATATCATCTCTGGTTATATGGGCAAAGGCACATTGCCTGAGCCTTAATGCTAACAAATGCAAAAGTATCATAATTGCTTATGGTAGGTTGTACAACCAGCTTGACTTGACTGCTGTGCCCAGGGTCATGCTTGTTGGTCATGCTTTGCAATATGAGGATTGTGTGAAGGTTTTAGGAGTGTATATTGACAGAAATCTCAATTGGACTGCACATATTAATACTTTGTCAAGGCGGATCTTTGCTGCAATGCACCAGCTGAAGAGGTTAAGAAAATTCCTCCCAACCAACCTACGTGTTGCGCTTGTACAGAGCCTGGTTTTGCCCATTGTTGATTATGGTAGTATGGTCTATAATGACATGACTGAGGAGCTGAATTTGAAACTTCAGCGTGCCTTAAACTATGCTGTTAGGTTCATCTTCGATGCAAGAAGAGATGATCACATAACACCTTTTTATAGAAGACTTCAATGGCTAAAGTTGAAAGACAGAAGACAATACTTCTTGTTGTGTCTTGCCTATCATCTCATTGTTGAAGGCAGAGGTCCGCAGTACTTGAAGGAAAGGTTTACTCTTCTTAGACAGGTTCATTCCAGGAACACCCGGCAGCATGACTATTTTCTGCAGATTCCCCTCCATCGCACGGTCATGTATAATTCTTCATTCACTGTTACAGCTGCTCGAATGTGGAACAGTCTTGCATCAGAGCTTATTTTTTCGCCTTCTTTCAAAACTTTCAAATCACGGCTCTTGTTATCCTTGATTAATGATACATTGGCATAAAATCTTTCAAAATTGCTTTTATTATCATTTTCTAATCATCACTTAACTTTTCTTTTTTTTTTGTTTTCAACCTTCAAATAATTACTTTCTGGAATTAGTTATGATTATTATAATTTCTTCTCATTTTTATATTTATTATTTCACATGAAAATGCATAATTTATCTTATAATTTAGTTTTGTAATGTGTTACTGAATCTAGGTATCTGGATGGTAATTATTTTTCAAATGTTTTGTAATTATTATCTTTATTCTGTAGTTATATATTCTGTAACTATTATTTCCAATACTTTGTATTTATTTATTATTTTGTAAAATCAAATAATTTGTAAACTGTATGTTACAATAGGCGAAAGCCTTGTGACAATTGACAATAAAATCTATCTATCTATCTATCTATCTATCTATCTATCTTGGTCCATTGCTGTTCAGCATCTATATTGATGATGTCACTGAAGTGTTCAGATTCACTAAACAACATTTGTATGCTGACGACCTTCAGATTTATATGCACTTTGACCTGACCAACTTTGCAGATACAGTGGATAAAGTAAATAGCAATCTCACTGCTCTCTCTGAATGGTCAGACAGACATGGACTCAAAATCAATGAAACAAAGTGCAAATCAGTAGTTATTGGCTATACTCGACTTATTTCACGACATTTACAAAACTTCACTAATAGACCATTCATCCGAATTAATAATATTAATCTCCCTTACAGCAACTCTGTTAAAAACTTAGGACTGACTATCAATTCAACACTCGACTGGACAAAACAAATCAATAATACATGCAATAGGGTCTTTGCTGGCATTCACTCACTGAAAAAGATCAATGACTTAATACCTTTCCGTGTTAAAGTGATGCTAGTAAAAACGTTAATCTTTCTTACTTCAATTACTGTGACGTTGTCATCAATGAAATGGCTGTGATCTTGTCTGAAAGGTTGCAAAGAGCTGAAAGTTATTGTATACGGTTCATTTTTGGTCTGAGGAGGGATGACCATGTCACTCCGTATTTTCGAAGGCTTGGGGTACATAAGCTCAAGATGGTGAGAGGATATCATATCTTGATGCTCTTATTTGATGTGATGAAAAATAACACACCTGAATACCTGGCTAACAAATTTGTCTTCATCATTAACAGGAGTGGTAGGGAAACGAGACATGGATCTCAACTGCTGATTGTACCCAATCATCATACATCTATGTATAATAAATCATTCCATGTAACAGCTTGCCGTTATTGGAAGCTATTACCTCCTAAAATTAAGAGTATTGAAAGACGTGCCCTGTTTGGCGTGGCAGTGTTGAACTGGCTAGAAGATGGTGGTGCGGGATGAGCTGTGGAAATTGTTTTCTACATATCATATTGAACTAAATAAATGACTTCTATTTTTCCTTATTTTTTTTTAAACAAATTTCAAACGAAACATTTTTTTTGAAACAGCGAGAACGTTACTGAATCCTGTGTTGAAAAATGTAAGCTGAATGAGTGGTATGTAAGTGTGTGCGTGTATGTGTGTGTGTGTATGTATGTGTAAGTGTTTGAGTGAATGAAGAAAGTTTACAGCATATGTATATAATTTGAAATTTATTTTATTATCATTTTATTTTTGAATATTGTATTTTGTCATCATGCATTTCATATTGTGAATTTGTTAATTTAGTTATAATTGAAAAGGTTGAGTGGAAGAGAGCACCGGGAGTCCTAACTCCGCCCTAATAAAGGCATTTAACCAATCAATCGTTCACCCTTACAAAAGAGGGCTCAGTTCGTAGCTTATCTTTATCTGATGGAACAGATACCTGCTACGGCTTTTACTTTCCAAATTGAGTATATTCTGGCATTATTAATTTACAATCATTAAACATGAAAATATAGACTTTACAGCCGAATACTGTCTCCTTCACTAGAATTTCAGGCTGCACTTCCAAAAAAATATCTACCCCATCGAAATGATCGACTGAGAGAATCGATAGTCGATAGGTTTGGTTTAGCTTTTGATTTGGTACAGATTAAGAGTTATCAAAATTTTTAGTCGATTGTTTCGGTGGGGCATATACAGAAGTGTCCCGAATTTCGTACAAGATAAACTTCAAAAATCTAAGAATCAAATTAGAAACTGGAAAATCATGTTCTTATCCAGGTAAACATACCAATTATTGGTTCCTTTCATTTTTAGCCTCAACCTCCTCCTTTTTCTCCTTCCCCCTCCAACCCCCCCTTTTCTTCCTCTCTTCTCCAGCCTTTCTTCTACCTTCTTTTCGTCTTCTCTCTTTTCTTCTCCTTCTTCGTCTTCTATTTCATCTTCTTCCTCTTCTCCTCCAACTTTCTATCTTCTTCTCCTTATCCATCATCTTCTCCTTCTTCCCCTTTTTCTTCTTGTTTCTCATTTTAATTCTCTCCTTTCTTCTTTTCTCCCCCCCCCCCTTTTTCTTTATTTCTCTCCTCCATTAATCTCTTACTCGCCAACGTTAGAGTAGCATAGACAGATAGAAACGAGTATTACAGAGGATTATAATGCTATATAATATTTATATAGCATAAGTGTAAGTGTTTATTAAATACGATTTTGTGAATTTTTTTTCAGGAAAATATCACGTATCTAAAAGCCATAACAGTGCCAGTATACGAAGGACAGCTTCGTTGGATACTATTTACTTGACAGGTCAATGGCCGAGGGATATACACACTTCTTTACTACATTTAGATAAAGCTACACAGGTCAGTAGTTTATAAAATTATGAATATTTCCTTATGGCCAGTTGCACAAGAGAAAATTAAATTCAACCACTACAAGATGACGTCATCTTACGGAGCTCAATAGGGCATTCGTTTCAATCATGAATAACTCCTTACGGCCAGTTGCACAAAAGAAAATTAAATTCAACCACCGTAAGGTGATGTCATCTTCCGGAGCTCAATAGGGAAGTCGTTGCACTGGCTCCATCGAATGACGTCATCTTATGGTGGTCAAATTTAATTTGCTTTCTAACTGGCTTCTAGTATTGTATCTATACAGTTAATTAGAATTCTATTTATGAAATTGTAACATTAGAATTCTTCAAAGATTCATCTGTCAAATTTTATAGAATTTATTAAATTCTACACACATCAGAAATTTATAAAATTATTCTGAATTTCATCTATAATATTGATTGGAATTCTTCCGAACTGGGTCTTTTTCCCTATAACCCCGCATTTTAAAAAAAGTGTCATTGAACAGTAGATTCCTAACCAAAAGTAACCTAACCTATCGGGTCTTAGATTAGGTTAGGTTAGGAATCTACTGTTCAATGACAATTTTTAAGAAATGCAGTGTTATAGTGCAAAAGACCCTCAGAACTTTAGGATATTGTAGAACGTAGAATTCTTCAGTTTTATCTATAAAATTTTTACAGATTTAATTCAGCATTACACAACTAAAATTTTAATTTTTTTCGAATTCCTTGAAATTTTATGAGAATTTTTCAGAATTTTTTATAAAATTGTAGCATACAAAATTCTTTAGAGTCTCATCTATAAAATTGTACAGAGTTCATTCAAACAAAGCAACACAGGTCAGAATTTTATCTCTATAATTGTATAAAACTAGAATTTAATGCATAAAATTGGATAGAATTTTGTCTAAAATTTTAATTTACAAATTTTATTGTAGTTTAATCTATAAACTTGTAATGAACTCATTCAGACAAAGCAGCAAAGGTCAGAATTTCATCTATGAAATTATAAATAATTCCTTAGATTCAATCTATAAAATTGAATAGAATTTTGCATAATTTTATCTATTAAATTGTAACTTACATAATTCTTCTGAGTTTCATCTACAAAATTGTACAGCATTCATCAGGCATGGCTTCACAGTTCAGAATTTCATGTATGGAATTGCATGGAATTCTTTAGAATTCAATTAGGCTATAAAATTGTCAAGAATTTGTGAAAATTCAAACTATAAATGGCTTAGAATTTCTCAAAATCCTATTTATTACATTTTATAGATTCTTTAGAATTTCCCCTATTACTTTGTTAAGAATTCATTTTAACAAAGCTACACAGGTCAGCATTTTATCTACATAATTGTTTGCAACTCTAGAGTTTGATCTAGGTAATTGTACGATTTCTTAGAATCTTGTATAAAATTGTATGGAATTCTTTGGAATCTTATCTCATCTTTCCTAATTCTTTAGAGCTTCATCTAATGTAATTGTACAGAAATCTTCAAAATTTCATTTCTTATTTTTGAATGCTAGCTTATTCTATTATAATATTTTTTCTAATGTTTTATTCTGTTATTTAAATTTCAGACTGATGAATTGGAAGGTAAGAAGGGTCAGCGCTACACCCCTGACTTCTCTGTTATGACTGAAGAAAAACTGGATAAAATGATTAGGCATAGGTGAGTCCAATAGTACTAGCTATTGTGCCCGTCCTTCGTATGGATTATGTTTAGAAATAAGACTAAATATGTTTCGGCTTTTTTGATAGCAACGAAGTTGTTAGCAGCTTAGTAAACAACTTAGAACGTAAACAATTCAGTGACAGTTATCAGAGAGAATATTTGAGAACAGCTGATTGATATATCATGATAAATTACGTGATTTGTTCTTATGTGGTAATAAAACTTGGAAGAAATGTATCCAAAATCGCACAATACTTGGTTTTTAAACGTTTATTATTCTGTTAAAAAAAAAAGTTAATTTAGTTTTTTATAGCTAAAGACATTGTCAAAAAGGTTTTCAATTATGATAAATAACTTAAAACCCGATCGATGCTCTCGTTTTTTAGGAGAAGGCCGCGTAAAATGCCTTCAGGGCTGTGACAGACAGACAGAAATTGAGATAAGACGTGTTTCGGCTTCTTTAATGTATAGAACGTAAAAATAACAAAAAATATATAATTCTGATAAATGTACAGACAAAACTCTAATTTTATTTATATAGAAGTAACATAACTGCTAACTCATTACTAATGTGGGCATCATCCGCAATTAAAAAAAAATATTGATGTGTTTTATGTAGGCATTCGTGGCAGCAATTAATGGAGTTTTTCAGTTACCGAATGATTCTTTCCAAAATGACTGACAAACTAAGACTATATTTTTTCTTTATAATATTAAAATATAAGTGAATCTGTTTCTTTGCTGCAATACTTGTGAAGATTGGCACCTGATGAAAAACCTACGGGTTTAGCAGGACCCTACAATGTTTGTAAATTTTGTAAATAAATTTTATTGATTGATTATATTGTTCATTGACTAAAAACTGTGATGTTTCTAATGAATGAAGTTAGGTGAGGAGCTCAAGACGAGACAAGCTTAAATCGTCAAGTAAAGCAATAGCAGAATTTCTCATTTCTAGGCGATCTGTCTAGCAGCAAATTGAATGTAAACAACTTTGTGTCTATATAAAATCACAGTGTCGCCGGAATTAACGAATGGTTTTCCTTTGTTGGCCATCTCAAAACAAAACCTTGATAGGGTGTTTATGGAAGAAAGCGGTTAGGTGTATGGAAAGAGTAAATAGATAAGATTCATGTAGGCTGTTGTTTAAGAGACTTGGTCTCCTAACTGTATATGTGTATGAAGCTACTTTATCTGTAAAAAATATTGATATTAACAAAAACTTGACACACGATTATAATACAAGAGCATTATCACTTGGTGAGTCACATTAGTAGCTTATTCAAACAAAAACCTAGTTATATTGGTAGGAAACTCTACAACAAGCTACCGCAGTTTTTAAAGAGTTTTGAAAATATAGAAGTATTTTAGAAAGAATTGAAAAAATATTTAGTTGATGAAACTTTTTATTGTGTACAAGAGTTCCTTTCACATCAAAATTAAGCCTCACCTCAATTAATTGATATAGTAATTATGGTAACTAGTGTATAAGATTGTATAATTGTTAATCTGACTTGGCTCCTTAACTGGAGTTTTGAAGACGTAATCTACAAAAAAAATCTTGGGAACAAATGTTTGAACGAAGGAATCATTTGGTCACTAAGGAACTAATTTCCATTAAGTGCTTTCATCTCTACCAAAATAAAACACATCAATAATTACCAAATTAAAGAACCAATAACAAAGTAAATTTGGGATCATGTTGTGCGCCACTATATCGGCCGGTTGCACGTAAGCATAATCACCGAAGATTAAATCTTGCTAATGCCCATTAAATTATATTTTATAGGTTATGTTTATTGTACCAGAACATGGAACTGAAAATTAGGTCGTAGGTGTTGAAAACTTTTCAAATTCAATAAAATCTATTAAGAATATAATAATATTGAATAATGATTCAAATAATTCACAATGAAATGATTCTAATTCATATTTTTTCTCAACTTCAGAATCAGCTGCTGATCAAATTACAGTGTTGCCAGATTGTGCCCGTTCGGTTAACAAAAAATAACTAATGGATCTTTGTGCAACAGAAATAAAGCCGTTACACTTACGACAGTTAGTTAAATGACATTAAACTCCTTATTTGATTGGCTTTCGTGCAACCGGCCGATAGAGTGGGTTGCACGAAAGCCAATTAAATAAGGAGTTTAATGTCATTTAACTAACTGTCGTAAGTGTAACGGCTTTATTTCTGTTGCACAAAGATCCATTAGTTATTTTTTGTTAACCGAACGGGCACAATCTGGCAACACTGTAATTTGATCAACAGCTGATTCTGAAGTTGAGAAAAAATATGAATTAGAATCATTTCATTGTGAATTATTTGAATCATTATTTAACTATCTCAATATTATTAAATTCTCAATAGATTTTATTCATTTTGAAAGTTTTTTAACACTGACGACCTAATTTGCAGTTATGTGTTCTGGTACAATAAGCATAACCTCTAAAATGTAACTTAACGTGCGTTAGTGAGATTAAATCCTCGTTGATCGGGCGGTCAAATATCGTCAATTAAAATTTTCTCCATTAAGTTTAATCTCTGTAGAATGACATCATTCTACAGGGATTAAATTTTATTGGCTTTTGTGCAACCGGCCGTTTATTATGTAAATTTTGTATTTTTAAAAGGAATAAATTTCATTTGATTTGATATTAATTCTTTTGTTTTTTCTAGATTGCTCCAACGTTCTGCTACCAGCCGTGATGGTCTCCATCATCCTCGACCCACAATGCAGGAGCACAGCTCACAAACGAGTGGTACACCTCCGCCACTGGTACACCCTCTGCCTCTGCCCATCCCAGCCGTTAGATCCCGCCCAGCCACCATGCGTAGTTCAACCGAGGGACTGAATCAGGAAATTGAGCGGCTTGTGTTGAGGGCTATGTCGTCGTTGGGCTCTGAGGGCGAGGAGGAAAAGGTGTGTAAATCACATCAATTCACTCTGTAGTGGAACAAAGTTCTTCAAAATTCTATAAAATTAGTTGAATAACCCTCAAATCACAAGAATAATATTGTTACGGGTTCTATCTTTAAAATAATGCTGGAAACACTTTAACACACGCACTTTATCAACACACAACTCGCACTAATCAGTTAAGTTATATCTCACAGAATAGTGTAATCAAAAACAGATACAGTAGAACCTCGGTTATCCGGACCCCATCCATCCGGATCTCCGGATCATCCAGATCAACTGCTGGACGAAAAAAGTAATAATATTGCCATAAGTAAAGGTATAAATGTAAATACTGTACAGTAAAGATAATGTAAATAGTTTGTGTGTTTAAAAGTGTTATATTTTATTTACTATTTCGTATTTGTGAAGATCAATACAACATTGGGTGAGTTCAATTTTGCTTTTTATTACAATTTTGTTAATTTCTTAAATACTCTCCATATTATCCGGATTTTCGATCATCCAGATTGCTTCCGGTCCCAGTTAGTCCGGATAAACGAGGTTCTACTGTAAATTGATAATGTTCAGCTAATAAAGAATTTGCAATATTACTGTACAAAAATCAATCACTAAATGTTAAAAGGCCGATCTACTATTAAATAATAACTGTTCAACAATTCAAGGAGAAGCGTCTTAATACATAACTGTTGAAAACACTACAAGCACTTACGAGTCACTGTATAAAATGTTAAGTAAGCCTGAATAATCATCTGTCACAATATACTGCGATTATCACTTTAACAACAGACGTTTGTTTAGCACGGTCTGTATAAGCACTCACTGGTAACCGGTTTGTATGAGCGGGAACTATCACTGTCACTTTATCACGTTTGAATCACAACTGACTAACTTTTACCAGAGTTTCTCCTATTTATACATTTTTCATAATCCAGAAAGAACTAGATATCTCTCCATTTTTCTATCAATTTCTAAAGTAAGCAAATGGAATGTTTTCCATTCATCCAGGCTAATTTAATTGCCATGATAAGAACATTCCATTAAGTCCATAAATTTCTATAAAGTTTCAAGTAAACATGTCAGGTAGAGCGCAGTGTGTTCGAGTGGGAGAAAGCGTGAGCACTCTTTTGCCATTGGCCTGTGGAATGCCCCAGGGTTCGGTGCTGGGACCAATATTATTCATTATTTTTATAAACAAACTTTGTCTCGGTAATTTTCGTGGAAGAGTTACCTGCTTTGCAGATGATACTGCCTTCTGTTATTCTTCTAGAGACATAATAGCTTTTAGGAGAGATATGCAGAATGACCTTGATAAGCTGAAATTATGGTTCACTGTAAATAGGCTAGTTCTGAGCTCCAAAAAAAATTTATTCATTTTTCTCTTAGACCTAAAAATGATGACGTTATTGGTAGGGTTTATTTCAAATGTAAAGATTGTTTGAAGCGAACTTCTTGTGAGTGCCAAAATTGTATCCCTATTGAGCAGGTTAAAGAAATAAAATACTTGGCTTTAGTTCTTGAAGAAAATTGTGGCTGGAAGGATCATATCGTTTCCCTCAAAAGCGGATGCATACAGCCTTAAGAAAGTTTTATTTATTGAAATATAAGTGCTCAGTACCTATTCTTAGAACAATCTACTTTGCCATAGTAGAGAGTAGATTGAATTATGGTATTTGCTGTGGGGGGGGGGGGGTGACATATAAAACATTAATTAGTCCCATTACAATAATACAGAAAGGCATCTGAGGCAAATATTTTCTGTTAGAAGAACTGAACACTCATTTCCCTTGTTCCAGGCTCTTGATGTTCTTCCATTGAGACACTTATTTGTTTTTAGAGTATTGAGAGTGTTTTATCTGAGAGGAGGTCAACAAATTGGGAACTCTTTTGTTCACTCAGCAAGATTAAGATCTCAGTATAGAGTTAGAAATCCAAAACCAAATTGTGAGGCTTATAAACGTTTTTTTACTTTCTACTCTAGTAATTTCTTTAATAACATACCAATTGAACTGGTATCTCTGAATAAATTATCAAAGTTTTTGAGTGAGCTGAAGAGATGGCTACTTACAAAAGAGGTCAATGACCTCGAAAACAACTTATTTTAGTTTTTTATTTCATTTATTCTCTTGAAAGTTATATGTATATATAACTATGTTATTATATGTTCTCTACATTTAAATTATGTCGCATATCCTAGTTTTTCTTTTTAAGGTTTGTCTGTCTTTTTTAACTTATTTGTGTTGCTTACAAAAAATCTGTCCTATCTATAGAGTAACTTTTTAATTTTCTAATTTATTGTTTTTTCAGCATCTGCCGTCTGTTGTTTTATCTTTGAATTCAAATTTTGTGGCGGTAACCCCAATACAGACATTTCTAATGGGGCACCTAACCAAATCTTTTTCACCCATTGTTTTATAGTTTGTTTGATATCTATGCTGTTATTATGTGAAATGTTTTTGGTAATAAAGATATTATTATTATTAAAGCTGAGCATTCACATTCCGATTTGCAGTACGACTTAGTAGGACTGTTAGTTGGATAGACGACTCCACTCACACTCCTACTTGCAATCCAACTTTATTCCTAGTCAGCTGTGAACATCCCTCTCAAGCCGAAAAATGTAACCGAAGTTGCCCGAAGGTCAAGCACTGACTGAGTTAAGTTGGACGACTTTGATCCGACTTCCCCACTCACGCTCCAACATCGTCGGCAGTCAGAAGTCGGGCCTTCCAGTCGTCCATCTACGCTTCCAACTATCCAACAAGCCCATTCACATTCCAATATCGGATCCAACCTTGGAGGTTGGACCACAAGTCGTACTGCAAATCGGAACGTGAATGCCCAGCTTAACGATATTTAGATAAACCCCAAGGTGAAGAGAGTACGGGGGAAAAGTAAACAATTAGCTTCGCCCGGATGATTTATTGACACAGGCAGATAATTATACTTCTTTCTCCTTGCCGTGTCCACAACACTATACTTCTCATATGCACAGTCAGTGTTCCAATATGGGATAAGAGTTTGGGGAGACCTCAAAGAAGGTCTGTTATCGAATTACAGATTGTTTTGAATGTTTTTAAACATTTAAAGATTTATTTAATTTTGGTTTCTGTTTTCAGGCAATCCAAATCACCCCAGAAGGCCATCGTGCCCCTCTGCCCGACCTCCTCCGCCTCACTCGCTCTGTGAACACTCAAACCCTTTCAGGACCTCAAGGCGACACGAGCGATGCGCCGCGCGACAGAACGCTAGAGTCGCGCGATTTGATCCACTCGTCTGGCTCTTCATCGCTGGGCGATTCGCCGTCACATCATTTCGACAGCGCGAAATCTGTAGCGCTTCTATCGCCCGCGCGACTTTTGATCGCACGCGATTTTATGTCGCCGCGATCGCCGCGTTGTGTCGCGCGTCAAATGAGCGACGAGTCGCCGATGTCGTCGCCTGGTGATGGGGAGGAGTGTGGAGGGGGGGATACGTCGCCGAAAATT
Organism: Conomelus anceps; assembly: GCA_948455865.1. Lineage (NCBI taxonomy): Eukaryota > Metazoa > Arthropoda > Insecta > Hemiptera > Delphacidae > Conomelus > Conomelus anceps. The sequence continues at coordinate 5,146,913 of OX418222.1, read as the reverse complement.
AATAGATTTCTCGCGCGTGAGCCGCCCGATGGATGCGAGAGAGTTTGTTTGAAGTTTACTGAGGATTCGAGGTGAGTGGATGGATAGATTAGATTCTCAAACTTACAACTTCTATATTTTCATTTTCATTATACAGCACTGTTCTACTATATTTACTTTAACGTGTTTTATTAAGTTTCAACTTACATTTGTATGTGTTTTGAACGTTTTTTACCCATACATCCACTTATCTGGCAATTTCGGTAATCCGAACACCAATCCCGATATAGTGAAAGATTAGCGAGATTGCACTGCATTCTCATAAAAAATTCTTGATTTTATTATTTGCCTTACTTAAAAAATAAGTTTGGCTTTATTTCCATCCTTTCCTAGAAAATCGGGGGGAATCTTTCACTAGCCGTAACTCCGTAACAAAGCATTTCCGGACATAAGTTTATATAAACTTTTTTCATTATTTTGATGAGAGAAAACCACCCTAGAAGTTTGTCGGGTTACTCGTGGGACACCCTGTATATAGATTTACAGCAGATTTAATTCATATTTCATTTTAAATGTATAAAGAAATCGAAATTTTAATTTAATTTTAGTTATTGTCAGGTTAGGTTAGCATAATTTATTGTTTTGCAGATTACATCTTGGAGACTCCAGCCCTGTACCGGTATACATTTAATATTACCTATCTTATACACTAGTTACCATGCAAAATTACAATCTTACGCACTAGTTACTATAATTACTATATCAATTAGTTGAGGTGAGGCTTAATTATGATGTGAAAGGAACTCTTGTACACTATAAAAAGTTATATCAACTAAATTCAATTCAACTCAATTCTTTATTACCACAGTTTTACAAACAAAACAAATTGAAGTTTTATTAACTTAATGTTAACTAAATATTTTTCTAATTGTTTTTCAAATATTTCTATATTTTCAAGACACTTAAAAAACTGCGATTGCTTGTTGTAGAGTTTCCTACTACCAATATAACTTTTTGTTATTGTAATTTCTTGTTGAGTGAGTTTTCTTCTATTGTTATTTATATAACAAGAGAGAGTAATGGTGAAGTTTCATTTTTATCTGAAACTTTTTTTTTTATAATAAATATTGTTGTGTGTGTGAGTGTCAATCTTAAGGATTTCACAAAAAAGGCAACGATTTGGCTTAAAGCATCCTCAAAACTAGATTCAGTGCACCTTAAAGGCTGATTTTTTATTTTCCTTCCAGAATTTTCAAAATTAATGTTTGAATTTTACTTATGGGTAGATACTATTACTGTTTTAAAATGTGTTTAGATGCAGGATGCTCATAGAACAGCTGATACATGACACGTCACTATGATGCAAATAAGTTACTAGCCAAAGGAACACATTTGTTCTGTATCAATATTGCAGAGCATCCTAATTCCCTTTTTGGAATTTTATTGTCATTGGTGGTTGAAATCCATATATTACAACATTTTCAATTTGAACATTCCGTTGCAAAGCATGGGTAAACCACTAGTAAAGAATATTCTACAAAATTAGGTCTAATTTTTTATATTTAATACTTGTTTTGCAGCTCAAAAGACCTTAGTCTGATAGATTACTGCGATCTGAAGCCCTGTGTCACATTCCAACTGAAGCCAAGTGCCGGCTCTGCATTTCTACCTTTGTCCACTGCAGCGCTAGCCTCGCATGGGGCGCCTGCTGCTGCGCTAGCCTCGCACGGGGCGTCCGAAACACCGCCACCTTCAGAAACCACTGATTCATAGTCAACGACCAAGTAAGTTTTTGTTTATCTTCTGTTCTGTGTGCTTTCTTTTTCTTCTTCTTTTTCTTCCTCTTTCTCTTCCTCTTCCTCTTCCTCTTCCTCTTCCTCTTCCTCTTCCTCTTCCTCTTCCTCTTCCTCTTCCTCTTCCTCTTCCTCTTCCTCTTCCTCTTCCTCTTCCTCTTCCTCTTCCTCTTCCTCTTCCTCCTCCTCTTCCTCTTCCTCTTCTTTCTCTTCCTGTTCCTCCCCTTCCTTTTTTTTTCATTGCTGATGATGTCCACATGAGTCCGAGACTTGTGCGTGGGTGATGAGGTGAATGATACCACATAGATGCCAGACGGATAGTAAGGTGCAATTAGACAAAAAAACGGCCTAACCTCAACATTCAAAGTAAAAGTTTCCCTCCAGCTGCAAATTGTTCTATATGGTCCACATATTGTTTGGTAAAAAGTTGCACCATTTTAAGCGTCGGGTTTAGGGGGGAGGGGGGGTTAAATGCGTGAATTTATAGTTTTTATCAGTTTTTCTCGAATATTTAGGAAACTTTGCGGTTTAGCTAAAAACGTGTCCTATACAAAAATAATCTACATTAAATTGCGAACAAAAATGGTATTTGCATAATCTTGCTAAAGTGAACGGTTCCAGAGTTACAGAGGGTGTAAAAGTAGGCAATTTTCGTATTTTTCAGATTTTTTTGAAAAAATATCACATTACCGCTATGGAAACTAATTTTTTATAAATGCAAATTGCAGTTTTGGTGGCCAGTGGTTACCAGTGATAAGTCCTTGAAGAAATGATAACCTCAACACCCTCTCAAGGGGTGCTACTTTTAAAAGGGAAAAGAGGCTTCCACAGGCCTAGTAGCCCAGTCAAATTAGAAAAAATATGGTCATCGAAAGGGTCAATTGATAGAGGAATGTGTTTTTTCGCCAATCGCTCCCTCTTACCTTGAGTAATAACATACCAAAAGTCCCCAAGGATGGGGGGGGGGGTGTATAATAATTAGTGATTACTAAGTAAATGATATATGAATTTAATTAGTATTGTTTTATAAACTCTTCCATCCGACATCTAAAATCTAATTTGAGCAATCAGCTGTCTCGCAAATAGAAAACACAGCCTTGTTGATGTGATACAGAGTGACCTTTTGTGAAAGAAAGACATGAAATAGACTACGCAAATTGAATCAAGGGTTAGGTGTGATGATTGTGTTTAATTTTTCTCTTGTGATTATCATTGAGTACATGGAGTATGCTCCTCTGTGCAAGCACCCTTATTCTTGGGCGTGAGGTCTACTGTTCACACAACTACTAGTTTAATTTATTAGAATGCTCAGTATTTATATTTATGTTTTCTATGTTCTAGATTAATATTCGTATATTCTAGTTTAATTTATTATAATTCTCTCTTTGTGGTGGTGAAGGTGATATTTTGGTAGATATCCATAATAAATAATAAGACACGAAGTTGTCACAACCACATTTATTTAAAACAGTGAGATACTAGTTTTAGTTGTTACACCATTATCTATCTCCAACAAACTAAAACTAAAGTACAGTGTAGCTTAATATATACTATTGAACACAGAGCGATACTATTAGCTGAGGGAGAAAGTGCCTCTGATAGGCTTACCTTCATTGAAGGTATGTGATTGGTGGAAAGGCAAAACAAGACCCGCCCACTGGTGGGAGGAGCAACAAGCAAAAATAAGTGTCAAAATCAAGAACCAAAAAAACCCGGGAACACATAGAAAGCAACAAACAAGAACAATATTTTTACAGTTTTGTAATTTTAGCCTACTTGTGTATTGTTCTTGTTTGTTGCTTTCTTTGTGTTCACGGTTTTTTGGTTCCTGATTTTGACACTTATTTTAACTTGCTGCTCCTCCCACCAGTGGGCGTGCCTTGTTATGGCCTTCAGCCAATCACAGACCTTCAATAAAGGTCAGCCTATTAGATGCACTTTCTCCTTCAGCCAATAGTATCATTCTGTGTTTAGTATATAACTATATTAAGCTACTCTGTACTTTAGTTTTAGTTTGCTTGAGATTGATAATGGTGTAACAACCGAAATTAGTATTGAACTGTTTTCAATAAATATGGTTGTGACAACTTCATGTCTTATTATTGAAATTCATGTCTATTCATTATTGAAATTCTGCCTACTAATGTTACTGTACTCGATGTTTTCTAGCAATATTATATTAACATTTTGGAATTATTTTTACCAATACTATTGTATTCTATGTTTTCTAACAATTGGATTAATTTATTAGAATTTTCTTTGTGGTGGTGAAGGTGATATTGTGAAAGGTATCCATGATGAATAAGACGAAATTGTCACAACCACATTTATTAAAAATATTGAGAAACTAGTTCCGGTTGTTATACTATTATCAATCTCAAGAGTTTGATTGAGATTTATAATGGTGTAACTACCGAAACTAGGTTCTCAATATTTTTAATAAATGTGGTTGTTACAATTTCGTATTATTATTCATTAATTTATTAGAATTCTATGTACTAATATTTATATTCCCTATGTTTCTCACTATAGGTTTTTGCACCATGTTTCATCCCATCCTGTAGTAAAACCAGCCGTTAACAATCTCCACTAAAATGAAAATACAGACAACAATTTTGAGTTTTATTCACCACAGACAAAAAAGAACCGATTTCATGGAATAATAGCCTGGAAAACATTTCAATAGTCACCTGATATATGATTCAAGGAAAACTTATATACTATCTACTTTAATTATTATATAAATTGTGATGAAAAACGTTAAGGGAATAAAGCCTAAGTACAAATTGAAGTGTGTGCGTTTTTTTGTGTTTTTTTTTTGTCTAGGTTTAAGTGAAGTGAAGATGCTAGTGGTGGAGAATTTAGTATTAAACTAAAATAACTATCGATAGTTACGGCTATCGGTAAAAATCGATAGTTTGCAGTGCGCAATCGATAGTTTTCAATAGTGCTTTTTTATAACGTTCAGTAGCTATTGAGCTTAGGTTATGTTATGATTATGTAGCTTCTTAGTCGTTTTTATTTACATGAAAAAGAAACAAAATACAAAATAAAAAATCATAAAAATTCATCATATACCATAAATCAAAATAAATCATAACTTTATAATGCAATTATTACATGCACAAAGGCCTAACCACTAAGCCTGTGTGTGGAAGGGAGTCTGCAGTCTGGATTATATTTTCTGCCAGTTTTTACAGTTTGATAAAGCTTTTCAGATTTATCACACTTGAAAGCTGTGAATATTGGTTTGCTAACAGAAAATTATAAATAAAATACAGTATTTTTGCATTATGTTGTATATAGGTAAACCATCGATAGTAAAGGTGTTGATTATCGATAGCAAAGTTGTCGACTATCGATAGTAAAGGTGTTGACTATCGATAGTGAAGGTGTCTGACTATTGATAACTATTGATGGTGCTGAGTATCGATTATTCTCCACCACTAGAAGATGCTACCTTGAGGGACCCTCGAATGAAGGGTACTTGAAAATAGAATAAAAGGGTTTTCAAGTATTCCTTGAGATGAAACTAATGTAATTGTGTGGAGCTTGTAGCTCAATCATTACCAAAATAACTTTAAATTGCATTTTGAAGAAAGATTTAAGTTGGAAATTTTGATGAATAATAGGACGAAATTGTCACAACCACGTTTATTAAAAATATTGAGATACTGGTTTCGGTTGTTATACCATTATCAATCTCGAATAAACTGAAACTAAAGTACAGAGTAGCTTAATTTATACTATACACGGAATTATACTATTTCTGAGGGAGAAAAGTGCATCTGATAGGCTGACCTTCATTGAAGGTCTGTGATTGGCTGAATGCCAAAACAAGACACGCCCACTGGTGGAAGGAGCAAAAAGTAAAAGCTTCCTATGTTTTGGGTGAACAATGTTTGTTTTTTCTGTGTTATCTCAGTAACCCTATATTATCATTCAAAACTATTTAAACTCTCCAAATTTTGCCTGAATGCAAGCCCCAGACAACCTTGTTTTATGAGGTCGTTCCTCGTCTGTCAATATAATTATTATATTTTTCTCAAGGTCACCTTGACCCAAGGGAAGAATTAGAAGGTTTTATTCAAAAGGGTTTCAGGTTTTCTTTGAGTTGAAACTAATATCTTTCTTGAATCAAGTGATACTTGAGAAGTTTAAGAGGATTTTTAAGTCTCCTGGAATACGTAACACTCATGATACTAAAAATACTTTGGAAATACTTGGTAAATACTTGAAATACGAGGGCGGGCCGTATTCATGAACGTTCCTTCAGTGTCTCTTGACTTGAAAGACTCTTGAAATGTAAAGTATTTATATAAACATTTTTTTTTTTTTGTAGATTACGTCTTGGAGTCTAGTTAAAAAGTATAAGACAAGTCAGATCAACAATAATTATAATATCTTATACACTAGTTACCATAATTACTATATTGCTATGGGTTCTATGTCTAAAATAACGCTGGCAACACTTAAATTTATCACTCGCACTTTATTTATACATATAATCCACAATACGCACTGATCAGTAATATCTTACACAAAATAAGCAATCAAAAACTGATAAATCGATATTGTTCAACTGATAAAGAGTTTTCAATATTACTGTACAAAAATCAATCACTAACAGTTAAAAAGCCGATCTAATATTAAATAATAACTGTACAATAAACTGTCCAATAATATTCGAAAAGAAACGTCCAAAAAGAACAATTAACTTACGTAGCACAAATCCGTAATACAAACTATTAGTAGTCCACTGGTATGAATTAAATAGGAAAAAGAATTATCACTATAGGCACAGAATATGGTGATTAATTATCACTACTGACACACGTTATCTCAACAAATTTCAAAGATGACTGAACTAGTTTCTACAAATGCGTTTGCCTTAAATAGGGTTTTCAACAATCAAGAGATCTCTCCATTTTTCTACAACATCTAAATAAACATATAAGGACACTCACACTTTCCACTATATTCGATAAGATTCCATTAATTTCTAATCAAACAACTAGAACATTCTACAATGTTCAAAGCAAATATCATAGAAGTGTCAAAAGAACAGTAATAATTAATTGCTTTGTCCAGAAGATTTGTTGACACAAGCAATAATGCTGTAAATCCTTCTTTCCATGTTCATTTTCACTACAATATCAATATTAGTTGAGGTGAAGCTTAATTTTTATGTGAAAAGAACTCTTGTACACTATAAAATCTGAACTAAATATTTTTTCAAATATTTCTATATTTTCAAAACTTTTAAAAACTGCGGTAGCTGGTTGTAGAGTTTCCTACCAATATAACTAGGGTTTTGTTTGAATAAGCTACTATTGTGACTTACCAAGTGATAATCTCCTCGGCTTCTTGTTTTATAATTGTGTATGTCAAGATTTTGGTTAAATACACTCTAATTTCAAGAGACCCTTGAGTCAAGAGATACTGTAGAAACGTTCATTTTATGAACTAAAGAGAATTTTCCATTAGCAAAAAATCCATAGGTATTTTTATGTTTGGGTGTATTATTAGTACCATATTCATTGAAATGAATGGTGATTCGGCATGTTCTGGTGTTTTTGGCGGTTGGAAGTGATTTATATGTAAAATTTATGGTGTTTATAGTCTTTTATATTAGTTTTGACAGTTGGGACATTCATAAACATTTATGTTTATTCTGCATTGTTCATGGTGTTGAAATACTGCAGTAGTTTATGCAACGATTGTATTATGACTGCATTTAAGCCACAATTGAAATGTAAGTTAGGTTAGGTTACTTTTATTAAGAATTTTTTGATTTCAACAACTATTAAATACATAATCAGTAAACCTATTCAACAAAATATTTACCGACACACCCAATAACCAGTTACCTGAACATCTCACAAGTTTCTTTAAGGCAAAATACAATATTGTTGCATACAACATTTTATCTCAGACTACCAATAAATTACATTCAATTTAACTTACTGATCAATCAGATAACTTTCACAGACTGTTGTTGTTAGGTTAGGTTACCTAAACATCTCATGAGTTGCTTAAAGGCAAAATACAATTGTTGCATACAATATTTTACCTCTGACTACCAATAAATTACATTTAATTTAACTTGACTAATTTAATTTAACTATGAATTTGATAGCTTACCCAAAATATAACATAACCTAGAATGTGTGATTGTTGTCGACAGTTCCAATTTGAAATCCAGTTTAATTTCGAAATGTTTAAATCAGTTGATGTGACTATTGCATAACATTTATTTTGACACTGTTTTGAAGAAATCCTGAGTTCTGATTGGTGTCTAGACTCCTATACTGAAAAAAGACAGTAGTGTTAAAATAGCTTCATTTTAACACTACTTTGATAATTCATGGAATAAAATAAGCTGTATTGACATCGCTGTCTAACCTATTATATATCTACTTTATAACGTAGTGTTAAAATAGCTTCATTATGCAACGGTTTTGATCATTACATTACATTCCAGCCTCTTAAACTATTTTATAAAGTAGTTGTAAATGAATTAAGTAAGTAAAACACACAAATATCTCAGTATACACAATTTTTATTAAGACGTTTTTGATTTCAACAACAATTTTAATACATAACCAGTAAACCTATTCAACAAAATATTCACCTACACACCCAATAAGATTACAACCTATCGTCTACAACACTGTTACAATATCTTTTTACAAACATATAAAAATTCAACAACATTCTAATATACAATAGTTTTAATTGTTATTTTAACTGTGTTAATACAGAAAATAAGAAAGTTAATAGGTAGTAACTTTTTGTTGTAAATTTTATATTAACAATGCAGATCGTTATGGAACAAGAAATCTAAGAAAGTTAATAGTTGTAAAAATGAAATTGGACACAATAACCAACTTGTAATAATGATAATTTACATTTTCTTGTAAGTAATAATAATAATCTATTAAATAATAATTTTTGTCATAGATGTGGAATTTAAAAAGATTAATATAGTGTTCCTAATCTCAAGAAGTATTGAAATGCTTCCTTCAGAGGTTTTTTAAGACTCAAATTCATGAACCTATCTTAAACCTTTCTTTTGTCAAGGTACACTTGAAAAACTCTTCCTTAAGGGCATTTAAAGTCTACCCTTGAATTTAACAAACCTCAAATAGGTTCATAAATACAGAACTAATGTAACAATATATTTAAAAAAAGTATTATTACATTTTAAATTCAAGATCTTTACTGGCAATTATAATAGCACTTCAAATTATTAATCCCGGTGGTTCGGAGCCCACCTAAAACTGTAGGTTTCTCCTGTAGGATCTCTCCTGGCAATTATATCACTACAGCCTTTCAAATTATTATACCTGATGGTTCGGAACCCACCTGAAACTGTAGTAGGTTTCCTCTGTAGGATCTACTGGCAATTATATCGCTACATCCCTAAAAATTATTATTCCTGGCGATTCGGAGCCCACTTAAAACTGTAGGTCCACGAACCCATAATTATCATCATCATCCACTCATTACCCACGCACAAGTCTCGGACTCATGTAGGCATTTTCAGCACAAAATAAAGAAAATATTGATATAAATAGAATAATTTTAACAATCTAATAAATTGAATTATAACAATTTTACTTCTGACAAATAACACTATTTCTATCGAAATAAACAAATATTTTAATCAAAGAACTGAAGAAATACTTGATATTAACATATTTTATTTTATTTTAACCATGAGTAAAATATCTGAGCATCATTAATACATAAAAATAAAATTAAAAAATAATCGTTAATTTCATCTCCATGTTTTGATAATTAATAATACTTGATGGTACATCATCACATCATAATACATACCGTAATACATCAATCACAAAAAAAACGATGTAAAAAAATATAATTTTTTTGATTATTATATATCTCAAATACATAATTACAAACAAAAACTTGTTATACCACTCAATAGTAACAACAATTCACTACAATTTAAAAATATTTCTTTCATCTTTTTTGTATTTTTCCAGTATTAAAATTTTATAATAATACTTCGTTAATATTTTCGTTTTATTAGTTAGTTTTGAATGTTTTCTATCACTGTATATTACTGTTCAATTAATTGAAAATTGGGATCAGTCTTTTGTTGGAACAAAATTCATTCAAAGAAATTTGATACCTTTTACCATTCTCTAACAACATGTAAAAGGTGTTTTTTGGAAGTATGGAACCTTATAATAAATTTAAAAACTTTTGATTTTTTAAAATTTTATTTGCATTCAAAATGATAATGGTTCATCATTCATGGTAATGGAATAGTTTTGAAAAGTAATGAAATGAGATAATAATTGCCACTTTATTTGAATACTAGTGGTTTACCCGTGCTTTGCAACGGGATTTTTATATTGAATCAGTAATAGTGCCCATTAGTAACATTTGAACATTAATTTATGAAAGTCTGAAAGGAAAATAAGAAATCGGGCTTCAAGTTGCACTATCAAGTCCTATAGGGAGCTTTGTGCCAAATTTAGGGTTCCAAATTGTTGCCGCTTTTGTGAAATCCGTAAGACAAACACAGACACACTCCTACTCTCTCTTATTATAGAGATATTATATCAGACAGTGATAGTGATAGCCGCAAGGCGTAGCAGGTAGAGATAAGCTGCGTTCTTGTAGGTCCGTTTGTAACGGTGACCGATTAGATTGACCAGCAAAAAAGACACTGTTCTCTGCTGTAAAATCACTTCCCGGTGGTTCAGAACCCACCTAAAACTGTAGGTCCAACTCATCAATCACTATCATCCAACTCATTACACACGCTCAGGTCTCAGACCAATGTGGGCTTCATCCTCAGAAAAAAGAAGAATAAAAGAAAAATACAAATGGCTGTCACAGCTGGTTTGTATGTAGTCTTACCAGAGGACCAATTTTTAAGCACATTTTTCAGATTTTGGGGTCATATGGCACATTTTGAGTTTGGAACCCACCTAAAACTGTAGGTCCAGCTCATCAATCACCATCATCCAACTCATTACCTACGCACAGGTCTCAGACCTATGTGGGCTTCATCCTTAAAAATATATATATATATATTTATCAACAAAAACATGGCAGAAATGCACTACTTAAATGATGGTTCATTATCCATTCCACTTTTATACCAAGCTACAATGTGAAAGCATGTGATTATACCTATATACATGCTGGCATTCTTATGATCTATATATCTTAAATGGTGGAACATTTACCAGCATATAAAGCGTATAAAGATGGTTCTTAATTCACACACATGCTCCATGTTGTTATAACTCAGCATATGATTATACCTATATACATGCTAGCATTCGTATGATCTATATATCTTGAATGGTGGAACATATACCAGAGTATAAAATGTTTAAAGTGGCACATCATTGGCACACGCACCATCTTGTTACAACTCAACATACCCTTAAGCCTTATATTAATGGCCAATACTAGCCACTATTACATGTATTTTATTATAATTCAAGAAGCTAATCCACTCTCCAAACGAATAATATGATGTACTCACTTGAATCAATTAATAACAAATTATTCAACTAATTTATATACTATACTTCATGCTCAGCTGATCTCATAGTTTCCTTTATTCACCCACATGCGCCATCTTGTTATAACTCAACATAATCTAAAACAAGCCTTATATTAATGGCCAATACTAGTCACTAAAGCATTTATTTCATAATTCTAAAAGGTAATTTTCTCTTCAAGCCATATAATAATATAATTTATTTAAATTATTCAATTAATAACAAATTATTCAACTAATAAATATACTGTTACGAAAGCAAACAAGCAATTATTCACACACTTGTTCTATTTATATCATTCTATTGTCTTCATGGTTGGATGTGACTTCGACCGATCTTCATTCTCTTGCTCTTCACATGTCTTTGTCACTCTTATTCTTCAAGTCTGCAACTCTCTCACTCAATTGATTTCTCAAGACTTCTTGTGATTTCTTCAGACTTCTTGAACAATCGAGATCATGTTCCATGGCCTTCTCGAAGCGTCTGGTGATTCCAGTTCTTGGAATTATGACAACTATCTCGTATATAAAGGAGCTCACGTGAACCATTGAGTTGAGTTTTACAAAAGCTTGCGTGACAGTTAGTTTACAAACCCATGTGACAGATTGTATTACAGATCTCGTGAGAAAGACAATCCAGTGCCAGTGGAGTAAACAGTGCTTTATTCAGTCTTTAGACAGTGTCAAGAGCAGAGACAAGTTTTTACTGTTTATGCAGCTTACTGATAGTTTAAAGACGTTGTGTTAAGTGATATTATTTGGGACTGTCAAATAACCAATTGGACTGTGTTTTTGTAAGTGATTAGTTACTCTTTTATAATTTCTTTCTGCATTATTGTACTCTTGTTTCTTTTATGATTGATCAGCCTGTAATTACTTGTTCATTAATTCTTGTAAATAATTACTGAGAATAAGTATTAGCTTGTCATTTGATGATCTGTTTTTATTTAATTAATTGAACTTACAATTAATTTGTGTAAATAAAGTGCAAGTGTGAACTTTAGTGTTGCCAGCCTTATTTTAGCCATTAGAACCCATAACAAAACTATATTCCAAGCTCAGCTGATCTCAGAATTTGAAATTTTTAGTTGGCTCTGTTGTCTGCATTGTAATCTAGCTATCATTGCCCAAATAACAGCACACTTTTATACTGAATGATGTGATGGTATAAAAGTAACATCAAATGATCAAATGATGCATAGCTTGGTATAAAAGTAATTTGGATAATGAACCATCATTAAAGTAGTGCATTTCTACAACCAGGGTATTTCTTTATCCAAAGTTATATATCTGTAGTTGTCTATAAAGATGAGCCAGTGATGATTGATGACTTGAAGGACAACATTTGCCATGTTATTGCAGCCGCAAATACTGCAAAAAACCTCAAAAGTTGGTCCTCCGGTAAGATTAAGTACATGGCAGCCATTAAACTATATTATATGATTTATTCACATGAATCAATTTAACATAAATTATTAAACTAATTCATGTACTGTACTATATTTAAAACTCAGTCAATTTCAGAATTTGAAATTTTTAGTTGTCTGCATTGTAATCTAGCTATCATTGCCAAAATAATAGAACACTTTTAAGTACATGCCAGTCTTGATATATTATATTCAAATAAAATGTTAGAAAATTATCTCTTAAATGAACTCAATTACAATTCATTACTACAATTATTTAGTTTTTAAATTTATTTTAAAGTTCTATACCTCTAAAAAACGACACCCTTTACTAACATAAGTTTTAGCCGCCATATATAATAAACTATGGATAAATACGGTATGTACAGTATAGTAAACAAAACATTGTACTTATTATATCAAACTTACTGAAGAGTTTGACAAATTTACGTGACAGAACCGTTGAGTATTGGCCGAGGCCCGACTTAACATTGGGACATTGCTATGCCTTTTGTATTAATTTTTGTATGATTGCTACCATTGGATTCCCCTACACAAAAACATAGTATAGTTTGATTGTTCAATATATAGAACAGTGTTCTATTTTGCTTGACTTTGACAAAATTATTGCCCACATTTATGATTCTCCAGCATGCATTCCTCCAGTGTCACCTTGAACTTGAGATATCTTGACTCGAGGAATCCTTGAAATGCCTCCATTATAAATGTATTTCAAGAGTCCCTCGAGACAAGAGGCACTGAAGGAACATTCATAAATACAGCTTTGTGGATAATACTATCTAACTCTATGGATTAGAGGAGACATTTTTTTTGTATGTCAATTTACTATAATAATTAGTTACTATTACCTTTTTTGACATACTGTTTATTATTTTGATATTTTTTAATTTGTTTTGTTCATAAATATGAGTATTCATAGATTACAAACAGTGTAGTATTTTTAGGACGACTTCAATTTATTATAATAATTATTTACCACATTTTTGGCATACTCTATTCATTTTATATATATTTTTTGCGATTATATTATGGATTTATAATCTGTAGATTCCAAACCTGTAGATCTAAGGTGATCGTACTTTTGAATACTTCAATTTATTATACTTATTTACATTTACCCTTTTTTGAAGTAGTTTATTATTTTAAATGTTTTTTATATTTGCTACTGTTTAAATGCACATTGTTTTGATTTAAAACTACCTAACAATGAGGTGAAATTTTTTGTGTACTCCAATTAATAATTAGTTACTACTACCTTTTTTGACATACTGTTTATTATTTCGATTTTTTTTTTGTTAAAATGTCAAGTATTTGCTGATTCTAAACTGAGTTATCTAACTCTTCTTAGATTTGAGGTGAAAGTTTTTTAGTACTTCAATTTATCTTCATTAATACCTTTTAGTAAGGGGAGCAATAGCCTTGAGCCTTAGCAGGTATCTATTTAAATCGGACAGATAAGCTACGCTCTCCTGGGCCTTCTTTGTAAGGGTGACCGATTGGATTGGCCAGCAAAAAAGACTCTGTTATATGCTGTAGTAAAATTACTTCTCAGTGGTTCGGAACCCACCTAAAATTGTAGGTACACCATGTCTCCAATAAAATGGCTCAAGCGGCGAGGTGGAACTACCCATAAGGGTCTTCCCACCAATGAAAGCCATATGCATTTACTTTTAATACTTTTTAGTACTTCATCAATACTTATTTTACCCTGTTTTTATGATGTTGAAGATCCTTGTTTCCACTAATATATAATAAAACTTTAAAAAACACTAAGTGGAAGTTGTGACTCATGTTATGGCGTGACGGCCGTTTCACTCTGATGTTAAGAGCATCGTCAGACGACCCACAGTACACTAACAGAGTGTACACAAAGTGTATGTGAGTCACGTCATAACGTGAGTCACAACTTTTACTTGAAAGTGTTCTTTACCCCTTTTTTTACATACCGTTAATTATTTTGATGTCTTTTCATTTGTTAGAATGCCTAGTATTTAATTCTAAACTATCTAATTTTATAGAACTGGGATGACAGATTTTTTTATTCCTTTAATTAGTTGCTATAGGCCGATTCAACTTAAGAATTCAGTATTGTTTAAATGCAGGCTTTCTATCCTAGTTAATCACAAGGCAGTTACCAATGTATCTGTCCCACTCGCACTGACCAACGTTGTCGCACTCATAGTGCTCGATCTTGACTTTCAGCAGAGACTGTACCGCTCGTAACACAAACAAATCCAGCGATAGCAAACGATGCGTCATACACCTACAAACTACAAAATTTTGGAATGCGTGAAGATAATTATTTTTTTTTCATATTTGATATCTATTTTGTGTATACAAAGTAGTTAAAATTTTATCGAAATCGACCAACTTTAAAAATTGTAGACCTCTATTGAAGTTTTTTCAGCGGCTAAGTTACTGGCTGACACTTTCCGTAAAATTTTTACTGCTGATTGAATCTTATTGTTCTCTTTTAAATCAAAGATTTATTAAGATTCATGTTTCAAACAAAATAAATTCAAGAAAAGACATTCTCAAGAATACTAAATTGTTACTTTGTTACTGGATGTTAAAAGAATTGTTAATTGACTGAATTGTCAATATTGTTACTGGATGTCTCCAGTGAAATTTATAACATTGAAAGGGAATTGGAAAATTTAATTAAGTTGAACATATTTGACAATTTAATAATTGTAAAATCCAATAACTTCATCATGGATAAGTTTAAAGTACGTTAAAACGTATCAGTTGCCATAAAATGATAACTAACATTAAACAGAATCAATACAGCGTTGATGGCACAATCAACATTTCATGTAAATATATTTAATTGTTAATGTAAATATTATGTTCTCGTAAAAATGACACAACGAAAAGCGAAAACACGAAATTTGATGTGAACTTCCACTGGAACGTCAAATGCTATTCACGGAACCGAGCCGGACGTGACTAATTGTTATTATTTATAATCGAAGCCTACTCGAGACGGCTGGAGTACAGTCCCAACATTCAAAGTAGGTGTCGATTGCTCTGTTTAGCGATAGCACATACACTTGGCAACAATGCTCTCCATTTAAACAATACTGAGTTCTTAAGGTGAATCGGCCTATACTATCTTTTTTTAATTACTGTTTGTTATTTTTAAGGTTTTTTATATTTTCTTCTTTTTAAATGCTCAGTATTTGTGGATTCAAAACTATCTAACTGTAGAGAACCAAGGTGACAGTTATATTTAGTATCTCAATTTATCATAATAAGCTTTTTGGCATCCTTTTTATTATTTTGATATTTTTTTAGTTTCTTTTAGCATTTTTTCAGTATTTATTAATTCCAAACAGTCTAACTCTGTGAAACTGAGGTAGCTTAGGTAGGACCACCATTACTAGAGAAATGAAATTGATGATAAAGTGATTTGTAGCATTTCTTGTGTAGAAGCAGGTTAGCAAAAACCTGAAAAGAATAAAAATAAAATATTGATAAGTATACACGAATAAGAAAGTATTAAATTCGCCAGAAAAGTATTTTCAGCAATTATTTATATTTAAATATCAAGTGAAACTACAAATCGGGCTTCAAAGGCATCCAGCCGTGTCTGAGGATGATTACAACAATGCGAAATGACCATTACATGAATAAGTAAGTGTTAATTTAGCGAATAAGGTATTTTCAACAATTATTTATATTTAAATATCAAGTGGAACTACAAAATCAAACTTCAGAGGCATCCAGCTGTGTCTGAGGATGATTACAACAATGCCAAATGGCCATATGAATAAATTAGTGTTAAATTCGCCATTAAAGTATTTTCAAAAATTATTTATATTAAAATATCAAGTGAAACATCAAAATTAAACTTACAGAATTATTGGAGCAGCTGTTAGAAAGCGTCTCGTAGATGTGAACTGTATGCCATAGTCTATCTGTTCCCAATGAGTTAAAGTGCGGCAGTCTCCCTGGTCCTGAGGAATCCAGGGTGCTCCCTTCAAGATGTGGAGGAAGATGAAGTGTAGCTACAAAAAAAAAACCAAGATTATCACCTAAATGTTAAAGTAAAAAGTTGATAAAGTAGTGGAGAATCGTTCAAGCTGTTCCAGTCTGTCATACACCATTTAACAACATGTGTTTGATTTTGCGATGGTGATTTTTCTCGATTATCATTGAGTATTAGATGCTCCACTATGCAAGCACCTCCTCTCTTTGAAGAAGGAGAATAAGAAGTAGGATGGAGAAGGGCCAGGAGATGAAGAAAGAGGAAAGAAGAAGGCAGAGGAGGAGAATAAAAGTGCTTGTACAGTGGAGCATCCAATACTCAATGATAATCGAGAAAAATCGCCATCGCAAAATCAAACACATGTTGTTAAATGGTGTACGACAGACTAGAGTATTTTTATATGCAGAATATACCCTTGAAGTTCATGTGCTCTATATGTAAAGAAGTCCTTTTTGCAAATAAATGTGAAAATACTCAATGAACCTCTTTCATACAGACTAGAGATGTGACCAGATTGAGCGAGTCGTTCAAAGTAACTGACTCTTTAAAATGAACTACGAACTAGTAGTTCAAATTCAGAAAGTAGTTAGTTCATTTTTGAGCTGCGTTTGTGTTTTCACAGAATACAGTCAACACACCATCCAGTGAGCGCTCCTTGAATTAGCAGAGCAGTGCAGCGGCCTGCAATAGGCACTGCTTACTGCTAGACAAGAGCACTCACCTCCTCACTCAACGAGCATTTTGAACTGTGAAGTGAACTAACTACAACAGCTGGCTCACTCACTCACCTCTCACAGCTCCACGAGCTTTTTGAACTGTGAAATGAACGAACTACAACTATAGCTGGCTCAGAAAGCTCATTGACTAAGCTCTGTGCTCTGGAATACTAAACTGATGACTCAGATTCTGAGAATTGTTTATATTGTGGCGCCAGACATACGAAAAGGCTGTTGTGTCTGTGTGTGTATGAGTGCTCAGCGTCTGAACAAGCTATGGTAGTGAATGAGCACGAGCATTGCTGCTGACTCATTTTTGTTGAAATGAATGACTCACTTATAAGAGTCATTGAAAAGAGTCATTATTGCCAAGCCTAGTACAGACTATGATTGGATTAGGAATACTGGGGTTTCTATGAATATTTGATTTTGTTTCAAGTAATGAAATAATTTAAACAATTCCAGACCAATGCTTGAAAACTAGAGGTTTTTAATGAACTATACCAGTCAAGTCCTCTGAAATAAATCGAAAGAATTTGCAATACTAAAGATAGTTTCAATTACAATTTTAATTTTTCACAATACTCTCATAATGGTAATAATAAATTGATATTTAAAATACTTACAATGTTATGTATCAGGTTAGTCAGTGTCCATGCTATTGGTATAGAAAATATGGGCACACTGAGAAGTATCAAATGGAGTGTGAGCATGAATATACCATATGTAACCCATAGGCCTCGACTTTGAAGCCATGTTGTATTGGGGTTCGGATCCCCATGTCCGCCTGCCAGCATTCTAAAACATAGAAACATGAAAATAGATATATATGTTTCAAGATCATAAAGAGCGCCTTTATCACTCGAGTCCTGCATGACACATAGCAGAGTGCAATAATTTTGTTAAAAGAAACAAAAGCTTCACACACAAATTAAATACAAATGTTTCCTAAACTGCAGATTTGGATTTCCATTCAATAATATAGTGTATGAAAAATTCATCAGCTAAACAGCTGTATGAAAAAGCTCATGTCACCATACTATTTGTAAGGTTGTAGGAGCTAGTTCTGTTAAAAAGCTATGTATTAAAGCATCTTTGCACAAAATTCACTTTCAATTTGAAATCAAGTAATACAAGCAGTAAAACTGTAACCTTTTTACCATGTAATTTCTCGTGTTGGTAGTTTACATGGCATTGATTTTTAGGAGAATTCCAAGAATAATTCAAACTTATTAATTATTTATAACCAACAGTTTTACATTTTCTGAAAATCTAATCAATATCGCACCCAATATTTTCAAACTGTCTAGAATATTTTTGTAAACTAACCTGTCTGGATGTGTGCTTATAGTGAGATGTGATCTTCTATATTTGTCTGAAATTTGAAGTTTTTCTATGTTGTCACTGTAAACTAATTTAAAATAGAGGTAAACGTATTAACATTAACCTGTAAATCGTCCACTTTTTAGCCTTCAATTTCTAATTTCTATTATAAACATAAATGCAAGTGCCAATGCTCTCTAGATATCCTCGTCTCAACGTCTGAATATTATTATAACTTCTTTGGAATAAAATCTCATTACTTTTTGGGAATGAGTTTATTTGAAAGATGTATATTTGAATCAACTTATTTTAATTCTCTCATCAAGAATCAATGAATTTCCAGGTTTTCTATGGTTTATTTTCATTTTCACAAGAAATAGTAGGAAATCTTTCTAGACATCTTTCATGTCTTGAAATGATAATTTTCTATAAAGTTGGCAACATTGATCAACCAGCTGTTTTGCACAGCAGGTCCGGCATTGCGGAAAGCTCAGTTTTGAGGTTAGACATGTTTTCTAAATCTCTCTGTTTTGACTAAATAATTACTCAAAATGAGAAGGTTTCTATTATATTTCTCGTACATTGGTACAGGTTTTAGGTAATCTATGTGTTCACAATCATCTCCTATTATTATTTTAGATGAATGTCCCCTGTGGGCACCCATGCGTTCTGTAACACTCTATAGATCTATAACCCCTTTTTTCTCAACTACCTCATTTTAATCGAACATCACTTCTAATCATTGCTATGAAATAAATTATCCGAGGGCCTTGAACCTAAATACAGGTAGCATTCGTTACTCCGAACAACACAAATCTTATTAGACTGGCCAGTGGCCTATCTTTATTAATAACTTCCCAATCCAGTCTCTGGGATTGTATCTATTTAATATTCATAGCTTATTATTTTGGGGCCGTAATCTGTTAATTAATTTATGCATACATTATTCCGATATTATTTACAAGTGATTTGTTCTTATGTGATAATAAAACTTAGAAGAAATGTATCCAAAATCGCACAATACTTGGTTTTTAAACGTTTATTATTCTGTTAAAAAAAAGTTAATTTAGTTTTTTATAGCTAAAGACATTGTCAAAAAGGTTTTTAACACTGATAAATAACTTTAATCCCGATCGATGCTCTCGTTTTTTAGGAGAAGGCCGCGTAAAATGTATCCAAAATCGTACAATACTTGGTTTTTAAACGTTTATTATTCTGTTTAAAAAAAGTTAATTTAGTTTTTTATAGCTAAAGACATTGCCAAAATGGTTTTCAATACGATAAATAACTTAAATCCCGATCGATGCTCTCGTTTTTCAGGAGAAGGCCGCGTAAAATACCTTCGGGGCCGTGACAGACAGACAGACAAAAATTGAGATAAGACTTGTAAATTATAAAATGATGACACATGATTCTTGACTTGGCTTTCTATTTTAGTAAAATGTTGGAAATTCGTTTTATTTTTCTAATTTCTCTGTTCCTAAAATTACATATCGATATTCTGTGCTTATTGTTGGTTCTGATCACATATTTCATAACTTTGAGCTTTTTTACCTTTTCTTTTAGGGGAGTCCAACGCTTAGTTCCTCGGCATCTCAAAACAAATCTTACAGTTCCAGCTGTTACTGAAGTTATTGAAGATGCATTGAAAAGAAGACTAGATTTAGAAAAATTGCCAATTCTGCAAACAGCTAGCAGGTGAGTTCCCAATTTTTAAAATTAATCTATTCGTTATTTCACTAGAAGATTGCATGATTCAATTGAATTAGAATATCACACAGGGGTGCCCAGAGGGGGGCTATGACGCAGACTGCGTCATTTAAATTCTTGGGGGGTTCCAAAAAAGGTTTGGTGGGGAGGGGTAGAGTTGATTGAAACCGTGTTTAACGTGACGACATTCAAAATAGTTATTTATGTATTAAGAGCATGAAGCGCGACTTTATCGCTCGAGCCAAAACATTTACTGCGCGACGCGTAGCGGAGCGCAGTAATTTTGCTAGAGCGATAAAGAAGCTTCATGCGCGAATTGCATACAATATTTTTCCTAAAACTGCAGTTATGGATTCCAACACAATAAAAGCTTGTAGTTTGTAACATCACAGACCATGCGCGGATTTGGTTAGCGTTCGCCATTGTTGAGGTTATGTGAATTTCACAGATTCCGTGATCCACCAATGAGAAGGCATCAAAATCAAAACAGAAGCGTAAAGAAAACTGCTGGCGAGCGTAAAGTACTTTACCGCTTGCGGAGCAGTAAAGAGGTATTTTACAATTAGTTTTCAGTACGTAAAGAACTACTTTATGAGCAGTTGTAGGAAAATATAATTATTAGGAAGTCAGCTGATGGAATGTCAATTAATGACAATAGATTTATTTTGTAGAATTATTTAACCTTAATGTAATTGTTACTCAATATGTACACCGAACACAAACTTATAGGTATTTCATTTTTATTGAACCATTATATTGTATTTGCATTAATATTTTATTGCTTAATAACCATTTGGTTCACATTCTTATTTAACTCTTTTGCAATAAAGATTATTGAGCAGAAGTTCATATATTTCCTATTTTTCTCATCCCTTTTTACTTATCTTCTTTTCCTTCTCCTTCTGTTTCTTCTCTATTTCATTTTTAACCTTCCCTCCTTCTCTTTTTTCTTCTCATTTTCCTTCAACATCTCACCCAGGAATAAAAAAATACAATATTGGTTAATAGGTCTTTCTTCATTTGAACTATATTTGTTTTTAAATTGTAGGTACTGTATTGACATACTTCAGTTTTTTATTACTTTTCTGATGATACCCACGTGAGTCTGAGACTTGGGCGTGGGTAAACGATGATTCAATGATGTTAGAAATGGTTTAACTTGCCTACAGTTTTAGGAGTGTTCTGAACCACCGTTCAAGTGATAATAATCTGATAACTTCGCATGTCATCGCAGCCGGTCACCCTTCCAAGCGCAGTCCCGAGAGCCTGTCACTGAAAATCACGAAACCACCCTCAGCGAGCGGCCAATCACTGATAACAAAACCTGATAACGTCATGTGATCGCAGCTGGTCACCATTTCAATCGCAGTACCGAACGCACGCGACTGACCATCACGACACCACGCTCAGCGAGCGGCCAATTGCTTCCTATGTTAATGAATAATAACACTTGCAGTTGTCACCACCATATTTATTGTAAACAGTGAGATACTAGTTTCGGTTGTTGCACCATTATCAATCCCAAACAAACTAAAGTACTGAGTAGCTCAATATATATCTAAACACGGAATTATACTGTTGTAGGAGTCAATTGATTAAAGCTTGAATTCTGCAAAACTTTTAATTTAACTGTTTGAATTACAAATATTCAATCACACTTACAATACTAGGCCTACTTCTAATCTCAGCTGTCAACAACTGAACTATTCAACCTCTCTTCAAATCAAAACTGTTTTCTTTATTTCTTGTTCTTCGATGAACAAATGCAACTCTCATATCATCTGGCCAAGTAAAGTTCATTGAAGGTATGTGATTGGCTGAAGGCCAAAACAAGACACGCCCACTGGTGGAAGGAGCAACAAGCAAAAGCTTTCTATGTTTCTGGTGTACTATGTTTGTATGTTTCGGGTGTACAATGTTTGTTTTTTCTGTGTCATCTCAGTAACTTCATTTTTCTTTTTTTCATGATGTTTCTTAACTATATTTTTGTAGTTTTTAATTTTTTCTATCTAAATTTTTTATTAATAAAGTTTCTCACTTAGTAATGCTGTACTGTTGATAATTGCTCCTCCTCTGAACTCGGACTTGCTCCATATCAGAGGAGTAATTTTCAGAAATATATTATTGCTGTTTGTATTTTTGTTTCTGAAAATAAAGCATTGAAATTGAAAACCCCTCTATTATCTTTCAAAACTATTTTGTTAGAAGAAAACCGTATTTTTCTTTTTTTTTCAGGACAGATGCTGGTGTCCATGCTTTACGAACTGCAGCTACCGTCGATCTAGACTTACCTAAATTACCTCCAGATGCCATAACAGTGACACTCAACCATTATTTCTATATTATCCAGTGTCCAATCAGGATACTCAGTACGCAGGTAAAGTTCAGTGGTTCTCATAATTTGTTGTTATTAGTTTAATGTATTGTATATTATATTATTATTAAAAAAAAATACTGTTCAGGTATAATTTGTACAGATTTCGGTGAGCGTTATATTCATGCGATCGTGTCGTGCGTTCAGTCACGAACTCTCAAGACTGCGCTTGGATGGGTGACCGTGCTTCAATGACATTATGTTGCTTTATTGTCACTCACTTTATTGTTCGAAACCCACCTGAAATAGTAGGTCTACTATGTTTGCCAGAACATGGGTCAAACGGCGAGTTGTAACTACTCACCAATAAATTGGATTAGATTGGCCAGCAAAAAAGACACGTTCTCTGCTGTAAAATCACTTCCCGGTGGTTTGGAATCCACCTAAAACTGTAGGTCCAACTCATCAATCACCATCATCCAACTCATTACCCACGCACAGGTCTCAGAACGAACTATGTGGGCTTCATCCTCCAAAAAAAAAAAAAAATGTCATATGCTTAGAATTATGATTCGGCATAGGCGATATAAAATATATTTTCCGTTTCCTTCACTCTATTGTATAGATTTTATCTAATTTATACAAACTTCAGCTACAGTGTGTTTTAATATAACTAGTGAGCCCAACGGGCTGGAGAACTGGCTTACAAGCAACTAATTTTGGAAAGGGAAACTCATTTGGGAAGCTTATCATAGGGGAAGGTAGTAACGAAAAAAGGCTGTTTTTAAGATACTGATTTAGATCAAATTCATAAGACATTGAAGTTCAAGTTCATCGTTGCTCTGATACACAGTTTTTTTTTTCATAAAAAAGAGCTGCCGTACTCATATATCTATATATCAGTGCAACGGAATTAGTGTATCTATAGAGTAGATATATTTAACACATAAAAACAGCTGTTTATACAGGGTGTTTCAGGAGAAAAGGTTCAAACTTCGGCAACTGATTCTAGGTCTAAAAATAAGAAAAAATTTAATAATAAACATATGTCCGGAAACGCTTCGTTAGCGAGTTATACCGTGTGAAAGATTTCGTCCAAAATTCAGTACCCTCGGTAAAAGAAAGTCATACTGAAATTCTGGTAAGGTAAATTGAGGACCAAATACAGTTATTTCTTATGGTTTTTTATCTAAAAAAAAAAAAAAACAATGAAATAGGTCCCAGAACTTTATCTTCAGTAGTTTTTATGATATTATGATGTAAAACAGAAGATTCTGTGCCTAAAAACACGTTTTTTCAGCTTTGAAGTACAATAGCTTTGTTAAATGAATAATAAATGCATAAAATTTGAATACAAAACTTGTAGAGAATTACAAACTTTTAAATTAAAAACTTGTAGCAAACAAATACATATTTCAAAATATTCGTCACTATTGAAAACTAAACAACGGTTAATTGGACTGAAAACTTCTGTCAGAATAATCAAAATTTAAAATTGAGACAATAATAAATAAAAAATAGCAACTTTTACTAATATTAAATTCAAAATGCACTCAAGTGGTTTGAAGTACAATAATAAATGTTAATTTATTTTTAACGCAGTTGTTCAAAAATCCCTCCATTAGATTCCATGCACTATAAAACTCTTTCCTGAATTGCTGTGGTTGCCTGGCAAACAGCATCTTTCCGTTCTTTTATTACGGCAGCAGCAATGAAAATACGATCTATCAATAATTCGTCCCTTGAATGAACTTTTACCTTGTATACTTCATTTTTCATCCACCCCCCACAAGAAATAGTTCACGGGGGTGAGATCCGGAGACCTTGGTGGCCAACTAACAGGCCCTCTTCGACCAATCCATCTGTTATCAAACTTCTCATTTAAGAACTCTATCACACAATTTGCACAGTGGTCTGGAAGTCTGTCATGCTGAAAGAACATTGTCATGCGTTTTGAAAGTGGGACTCTTCTAACAATTGAACAAACAAATTGTTTTGTAAAAGGTCTAAATAGCTTTCTGCATTAACACGATTTTCTAAAATAAATGGGCTAATTAAAATATCATCAATGAGGCCATACTAAACATTTACCGAAGAGCGATTCTGAAAATTACTTTCCACAAAAGAAAATGGATTCTCTTTTGACCATTCACGAAAGTTACAGGAGTAAATTCAGTCTCTGTTGCGTCAGGTTAAGATGATAATTGAACAGCAGTTGAACATAACTGATAATTGAACAGCAGTTTTCAGTTCAATTATCCTTTGTTTAGTTTTCATTAGAGACGAATATTTGAAAGATGTATTTGTTTTTTGGTGGATTTATTTACATCAAATTTTTTAGAATTAAATTCTCTACAAGTTTTGTATTCAAATTTCATGCATTTATTATAAATTTAACAAAGTTATTGTACTTCAAAGCTGAAAAGGCGTGTTTTTAGGCACAGAATTTTCTGTTTTATATCATAATATCATAAAAATTACTGAAGATAGAGTTCTAAGACCTATTTTATTCGTTTTTTTAGATAAAAACCATGAGATGTAACTGTATTTGGTCCTTAATTTACCTTCCCGGAATTTCAGTATTACTTTCTTTTTTACGAGGGTACTGAATGCTGGACGAAATCTTTCACTCTGTATAACTCGCTAACAAAGCGTTTCCAGATGATATGTTTATTATGAATTTTTTTCTTAAACAGAATTTATTAATTTCGAATTCCTTTAATTGCTATCAGTTTATACTGAAGACTGATAGCAATTAAAGGAATTCGAAATTAATAAATTCTGTTTAAGTAAATTTGTCAGTTTGTTCAATTGTCAGTAACTTCGAACTAACTTGTGAAATTTTTTTCTTATTTTTAGATCTAGGATCAGTTGCCGAAGTTTGAACCTTTCCTCCTGAAACACCCTGTATATCCATACAGGACAATGAAATTAGTATATCAGCTGATAGAGATTCTATAAAAAGCCTGATCGCATTTATTTACCTACCTACAGATGATGATAACTCGAAATGTATTGCGAATTCCATATTGTGAAAACAACTATTTTCAATATATAGATATATTAATGAAGGGCTGAGAACCTATCCTTTAGTTTCGCCTCGAAAAGGATGAAGGAGTGGGTCAATTTCATTGGCAAACGAACTTGATCTGAATTAAGGTCCCAAGAATATGTGTTTAAAGTTTGAAGTTGATTGGTCAAAGCGTTTGAAAGTTATCGTCGAACTTACAAACCCACAAACATACAGAAAAAGCCGCGAGCCTCCAGTCACAAGTCAAACTAAGAACTCGCTACGCTCGTTCAATAAATTCATTGTAGTGCTGTGTTAAGCTGCATCGAGTCGTGTGTAGGGAGTCGGCAATTGACAGCGAATTGAAAACAAGTTTTAAGAGAAAAAGATACTAAAGATACTGATATTAATACTGAAATGAGGAAGATAGGCCTTTAATAAGCATAACAGACCTGAGCCGCTCACCATTCTTAGTGCTATGAGTGTGGTGGGGAAAGCCATACAAAGCTGCAAATCCGGATTACAGTCAGTTCAAAGCTGTGCTGCGCTACGCAGCTTAGCACAGCTTCGTACCGGGGCCGGTCGTTTATTCAAAGGCATTAATTATTATTAATAGTAAATTCGTATGGCTTTTCGTGGTGGGGAGACCCTTACGGGTAGTTCCACCTCGCCGTTTTTTTAACGACTGCTTTTTTTATATGCAATCGGGACCGACGGCTTAACGTGTCCTCCGAAACACGGGAGTGGCTCGAGAAAAATATCTTGTACTCGACTGGGATCGAACCCAGGACCTTTGGCTTATCAGACCAGCGATAAGCCAACTCGGCTACGCCGACACCAATTAATTCTTAATTAATTCTTTAACTTTTCATGTGAAATTTAACGACTTGCAGTCAAATATTTGTTAAGAATAAGTATAATAACTCACTTAATCTGGCCGAGCGCTTTCGAATCTATGAGTCATTATCACTAATAAGTGAGTTATTATACTTATTCTTAACAAATATTTGACTGCAAGTCGTTAAATTTCACATGAAAAGTTAATATTAACAACGCAGTTCGTCATGGAACAAGAAATCCAGGAAATTAATTCTTTATTGCTAATAAAATAATAGTTACAAAAAACACATATCATATCCAAATATACATTGGCGTGGCTAGAATAAGAGAGCCTTGTGCTCTAGCCTTGTGCATTCTATTTGAAAAACTGTCCCAGCACAATCAGTCAATGGACATTATTTGTTTTTGATTTTTGTACACAGGTTTCGAAGACTGCCTTTGAATCTAAATAAATAAACAATTTCAATTTTTTTCTAATTTTTAGGTGGTGAGGCGTGATTTTAACTCTAGAGGTCTACCATTATCTAGGAGTTATCTGTATAGGTTTGCTGTACAGAAAGAAAACTGTGGATTTGATTCACAATTCAGTTTTACGTACTTAGTACCGACACCTGTACAAGAATACAAGAGGTGTCACTTTGTACAGTAAGTATTAACTTGATCCATAATTTACTTATATTAATATCTGTACCCATAATATACTTGAATAAAATACTAATAATACCTATACATACTTATAATTAATTATAATTTGGCTTTTTATTGTAAATTTAACGACTTGCAGTCTATTTTTAATTGTGAATAAATCATATTTTGTACTCGCTCTTGGTCAAACGTTTTCGAGTCATGGAGACTCATCTTCACGGCGTCCTAGATCAGCGTTCCAGATACGATCTCCCAGGGATCTACAAACTGAACTGCTCTGTAACCAATTTTACATAGGACAAACAGGCCGCGCATTCAAACAACGTTACAAAGAACATTTACAAGCCTTAAATACAAAAACCGAATCGACTTTTGCAGACCATATCGTTCAAACTGGACACACTTTTACTGTCATCACTGTTTTAATTGATTCAAAAACTAATGATTACCAACCTAATGATACCAACCTACACATTCTATTCTACAGTACATAGAAAATCTAAAGGACACGAACTCTGCACCTTGGAACAATTTTACAAACACACCACACACACAATAAGCAAAACATTCTCAATGAACAATTAAATTTTAAATCACGCAAACTTTTTGATCACATTATACAAAGCCACATTCTTGTTCTATAACGATCTGCGTTGTTAATATTAACTTTTTGTTGTAAATTTAACGACTTGCAGTCAGTTTTATATTATGAATATAATTATAAAACGAAAACGTTCGGCCGAATGTGAGTGCATTTATTATTTATTCATTGTAAAACTGACTGCAGGTCGTTAAATTTACAACAAAAATTTAATAGCCACAATTCTTCTAACAAAAAAACCAACTTCGCCGATCTAGGACGCCTTGAAGATGAGTTTCCATGACTCGAAAACGTTCAGCCAAAAATGAGTAGGAATATTATTTATTCACAATTAAAATTGACTGCAAGTCGTTAAATTTACAATAAAAAGCCAACATCTAACTTCCTAGCATTAGTACAAGATTGAATTTGAATCATGGGCGTGATTTAAAAATTTCAATATGTCACACATAGATGCCGGACGAAGGAGCGGGATTCGAACCCACGACCGAAGACGCGACTGCAAGCTGAAGTTGCGACGCCTCAACCAACTGCGCTAAGCGACCCACCATTATACCTCATGGGTTGCTTAGTTTTTGAAACAACCCATAGTTTTCACATTCTGTTACTTTTTTGTCTTTTTGGGTAGTTCCGAATTTTCTCTTTTTCCGCAGTGATGCAAAAATGTGATATTCTGTGCCTTATTTGTTGCACCCCCAAGTTTTCACATTATTTTAGTTTCCATGACTCGAAAACATTTGGCCAAAAGTGAGTACAAATATTGTTTATTCACAATTAAAATTGACTGCAAGTCGTTAAATTCACAATAAAAAACCAACATCTAACTTCCTAGCATTAGTACAAGATTGAATTTTAATCATGTGCATGTTCATAAATGTTTTCCCTCATGGCTTGCATAGTTTTTGAAACACTCCATAGTTTTCACATTCTGTTACTTTCTTTGTATTTTTGGGTAGTACCGAATTTTCTATGTTTTTCCGCACTGATACAAAAACGTAATATTCTGTGCCTTATTTGTTGCACCCCCAAGTTTTCACATTATTGTACGTTCTTTGTCTTTTTGGGTAGTACCGAATTTTCTATGTTTTTCTGCACTGATATAAAAATTTTAATTTCCTGATTTTTTGGATGTTTTTCTGCAGTGATAGCGAATTCAAC
>OX418222.1:5068241-5117653 GCA_948455865.1 Conomelus anceps | reverse complement strand
AAAATTTTTGGTGTAATTGATGAGGTTGTAGATAATAATAAGAATGTTTTTGTGCACTGTAATGCAGGAGTTTCAAGGTCGGCCACTGTTGTGATTGGATATTTGATGAAAAGATTGAGGTTAGGGTATGAGAGTGCATTAGAAATGGTTAAATCACAGAGGTGCTGTGCTAAACCAAATTCTGGGTTTGAGAGACAGTTGAAGGAGTATGAAAAAGTTATAAATGTAGTAAATATATAATAAATTGCACTCTTTTTTTTAATTTTTTGAGTAAATTTTGAGGTTAGAATTTCTAGAAAATGGTTAGGGCACAAAGATGTTGAGTTAAACCAAATGCAAGATTTTAGAGGCAGTTGAAGGAGTATGAAAAAGTTATAAATGTAGCAAATAAATAATAAATTACTATGTTTTTTAAATTTTTGAGTGAATTTTGAGGTTAAAATTTCTAGAAAATGGTTAGGGCACAGAGATGTTGTGTTGAAGCAAATGCAGGATTTGAGAGGCAGTTAAAGGAGTATGAAAAGCTTGTAAATGTTGCAAATAAAAAGAAATTTTGGTATCAAAGTTGGGATTTCTTTTTTTGGAACTTAATTTTTTGAGACAGTTTCTGGAAAATATTAAGAGTGCTAGAAGAAATGTTTGATCTAAATCTAAGGTTTATGAAGCAGATATGTAAAGGAGTTTAAACCTGTAAATAAACTAGTAGTTGAACAGACCACACGCCCAAGAATAAGGGTGCTTGCATAGAGGAACTATGCTTCCATGTACTCAATGATAATGATCATCACAAAATCAAATGCAATCATGAGACCTAATCCTTGGTTGATTTACGTAGTCTATTTCATATCTGTTATACACTAAAAGTCACTGTATCACATCAACAAGACTGTGTTTCCATTTTAATCTAGCCTGTACTTATTTTGTTCCAGAGAGCTGATTACTCAAATCAGATTACATTTCACATATCTGATGAATGAATTTATAGAATAATATTGATTAAGACTCATTTTTATCCTTTTAAATATCCTCCAAATGCAAGTAAATTTGAAAAATACATATGCTGGGCATTCCTTAAAGGAAGATCCATGCAAAATTTCATCGACTTTGGTTCAGACAGACAATAATTGCAAAACGGTCGACTTGAAACAGAGACCTCTCTTAGTTCGTTCAAAAATATTCCAGACTGAATATTGGGAATTGAACTCGTGACCACAGGAGTCGTAGTTAGCTAGTCTTATCTCAAGACTTGTGGGGAGTCCGGTCCCACAAGATGTCAAATTATCTTAAGATAGAAACTGCAAAACTGCAAACTTCAAGAGATATCTTACAGATGAGTCTTATCACGCCCCAACCGATTACACCTACGCGGCTGCTTCAAATCTATGTATAGTACTTGCAATTGTTCAACTTGGGTGGCAATTACATTGAGCGAGTTTACTAGCTGACAAGCCAGCGGGTAGCCAGAATACAAGCCGACTCCACCCACCAGATTCCTGTGACTTGACTCTACAAGACCAGCCGCCCCAACAACCACGGACTATGGTGGGGGGAAATGGTCGACTTGTATTGTTGCTACTAGCTGGCTTGTGAGCTTGTAAACTAGCTCAATGCAATCAAGACTAAATATAAGTTTCTGTATAAAACAGGACATTGAATTGTAAATAGCAGTCTAGCCTGAACGAACCTTGGATTGCATTATTAGAAGCTTGCAGTGCTGCCAGGATGCACAGTAGCCGATGAATGATGTTATAAGATTTATTATCCCTTACCCGGTGGTTCGGAACCCATCTAAAATAGTAGGAAAGACTAGGTGGAACTACCCGTAAGGGTCTCCCCACCAATGAAAGCCATAGGCTTATTATTATTACAGGGGTGCCCATCCCCCCAAGTCTCATGACGCACCCCCCCCCCCCGCTAAATTTGGCACCAGCCCACCCCATAAATAAGGCAACCGCCCCCGCCCCGAAAAAATTAGAAAAATAAGCCCCCCGTATTCTTTCTAAAACTAAAAGAAAATACACATTTCTATTATTGTATTTTAATAATTTTCATTTTTTGTATGACGTACAGTATTTTATGTATGTTTTGTATTCTATAAAATAAATAAAATTTATATAGGTATTGAAAAAATTCAAACCCAGTCGATAATATACAAAATGTAAGTATATTTTTTAGAAATACCGGAGCTGTGACTTCACCGGGAGATCCGGGGGTCCTCCCCCGGAAAATGTTTGAAAATTACACTTGAATTGGTGCATTTTAAACGCATTTGAGTATGGTTAGTAATGCACATATAATATTACATAATCTACAAAATAACAAGCTAGTTCAGATCTGGTTTAAAATAAATGATTTTATTATTGATTTAGATAGCCGGAGCTCCGCTCCGGTGTGCTCCGGCTGAAATTAAGCCCTGGATTCTTTACATAGGTAACATTTTTTTGTAAAGGTAAAAAAGAAATAGCTTAATAACTTCCTGCACAAATCCTAAACATAACTATTTTAGCTAATTCATATTCATTAGTATAATAGTAATTATAAATCTATTGTCATTAATTGACATTCTATCTGGTGTCTTCATAATATATTTTTGAATGTCGTCATACACGGTTTCAATCAACTTTATCCCCCCCACCAAACTTTTTTAAGACACCCCCCCCCCCCCACAAGAATTTCAATGACGCAGAGTATGCGTAATCAGCCCTATGGGCACCCCTGATTATTACTCTTTTTTTATTATTATTATTATTATTATTACAGTAACCGATCAAGCCTAGTCAAGTTTTTAAACAGCAGCATTTGAGTAACAAAAAATGGCAACACCGCACTCATATTCCAATATGAAATAGTATTGCCATAAGACTTTATATCGTACTCCTAGGTTTGCACAGACTATAGTATTGTAATAGACATAGAGTAAAGCACCTATACTAATTTTAGAGTAGGATGTAGTGTATTTACAGTAAGTTATAGTAAGCAGTAGAGAATCAGTTATAAGTAGCTTTTTTAACTTAATAAATTGTTAAAAATTAAATTCTGTGTTTTGCTGGTGTTTGCCCTTGCTTGGTAATGTTAGTGCATGAAATTGTTTGTTATTTATGCATTAAGAGCGACTTTATCACTTGAACTAAACATTTAACGCATAATGCATAGTGGAGTGCGGTAATTTTTTTTTTAAGACTCCATTTAAAGGCAGACAAGTCATATCAACAATTATATACCTATAATAATTAGTTTAGGTGATGCTTAATTTTGATCTGAAAGGAACTATTTTTTTATCTTAAACACCCTATCAAGGTTTTGTTTAGATGACGAGTTACCCCAAACTTAGATAGCATGCCTATGTGACAGTGAGAGTTCATGGTAAAAGTAACTTTTTGTCATTTAATCTAGCAAGCTGTTGCAGGACAAATACTCCAGATGAAATTTTACAACATATTTTCTCCATGTATTGATCCCAGGTCAATCGTCTATCCAACAATACTCCTAGAAATGCAATATTTTCTTCCTGGTCTAGTTGATTATCGTTACAGACACATTTGAATTAACGTATGTTTGTTTTTGAATTGAATGTATTGGCATTGTTTACTATTTATCGTTAATTTAAACTGATTTAAGAATCGGACAATGGACTGCATATCTATTTGCATTTATTTCTAAATTCAAATGAATTGAATTGCTGAAAATGAGTGATACATCGTCTGCAAATAAGAGAGGGCTCTGCCACTAATTAATTCCTTAGGTAATTGGTTTACTCATAACAAACAAAACAATTGATCTAGTATTGAACCCTGTGGCGCTCTCCAGTTTTTACCTTCAACGTGACGTTTTAATTGTGTTATTTTATTTGGGAATATATTCAGGAAAGATTGAACTACATTCATTGATTCCAGGGTGCAATAAAGCCCCTCAAGCTACAATTGTTTCAGTTTTCAGCCCCCAATAGTTTATCCAACTTTAAACCTGCTCATTCATTTTTCAACACAATTTAGTGTATAATTTTATTGATTAATATTCAAAATACCCCTTAAATAGATTTCTTGCTATTGATATGTCATTCTATGGACATGTTGATTTTTCATTGTAAATTAATTTATCAATCTGTTATTCTGTGATGTTTTCCATGACGAAATACTTAATGAACAATCTAATATTAAAACTGACTCTGTATTTCACTTTTAAATAATGTGTTGCTTGAGGAATGCATTTCACTTCTGAAAAGAAGGCTTCGTGAAGTGAAATACAGTGTCAGTTTTAATATTAATCTGTTATTGATTGAACTAAGGATTCTACAACATCGAGAATTATTTATTTCGTATAAAATAGTCCATGATTGCAGTAAACATTAAATTTTAATTCCATTGGGCATTAGTTTTGTTTAATCATTTAGATCTAGCGCTCGTCATTGCTAAATTTATCTTGAATATCATGTTCGGTCGCCTACTTTATATCATACATCATGATGATATAGGGAGAGCGCCAAAGAGTTGGTCGACGACAAACGGGGACAAGTTTTAGACCGCATCTGACGCTGCACGCACCCGACAGAGTGGATCTACTCAGGAATGTGGATCACTCTGTCGTCAGCGTAAAATAGAAATCGATCAACTTTGGCGTCGTCCCATAATTATATTTGTTGCTGAAGATATTATTATTGTTTTTTAATTTCATTAAATTTGATCTATAGAAACTATTTTTATCAATTAAAGAATATGAAAATGAGTTTTAAATAATTTCTTCAAAGTAAACGTTTAAAAATGTCGGAAAATTACAGTTAAAAATGACGAAAAATTACAGTACGAAAATAATATGGATGGAAGCGTCCTCTTGCGGCGAACTACGAAATCATTCCATTCTTGTATTAAGGCCGCCATCTTATCTTTCTGTCTATCTATAACTTAAATCTATATAAACAAAATTAGAGTTTTGTCTATACATTTATCAGAATTATATATTTTCTGGTTATTTTTACGTTTTATACATCAAATAAGCCGAAAATAGTCTTATCTCACTTTCTGTCTGTCACAGCCCCAAAGGCATTTTACGCGGCCTTCTCCTCAAAAACGAGAGCATCGATCGGGATTTTAGTTATTGAATAGTATTGAACACTTTATTGAAAATGTCTTTAGCTATAAAAAACTAAATTAACTTTTTTTTAACAGAGTAATAAACGTTTAAAAACAAATTATTTTGCGATTTTGGATACATTTTATGCGGCCTTCTCCTGAAAAACGAGAGCATCGATCGGGATTAAAGTTATTTATCAGTATTGAAAACCTTTTTGACAATATCTTTAGCTATAAAAAACTAAATTAACTTTTTTTAACAGAATAATAAACGTTTAAAAACCAAGAATTGTGCGATTTTGAATACATTTCTTCTAAGTTTTATTACCACATAAGAACAAATCATGTAATTTATCATGATATATCAATCAGCTGTTCTCAAATATAATCTGAATGGTGGGCCCTTCGCGGCGTTATTTACGCTGTCTGCAGACTTGTGTAGTCGCAATGGGTCGATCAGCTGACTTTAATGGCATCACTTTAGGTGGGATCCGAAACATGTAACAGGTTGTTTACCATCAATATGTGGTATACAACTGATATGTATCACTCCTGTAATAGGGGTGCCATTTCCAACACAAGCAGCTCTAAAAAAGTGAATTATGTATTTAATTCACAAAACGTTATACATTGGGCAAAAGAAGAGCCTATTAAAGAGCCTATTAAGAGCCTATTGTTTCATATATTCTCATGGATCCATCACTTCAGATGGGATCTGAAACATGTAAATTGGTTGTATACCACCAATAATGTGTGGCTTACAATTGATAAATGCTACTCCTGTAATAGGGGTGCCATTTCCAGTACAAGCAGGTCTAAAAAAGTTAATTATGATTTTGGAACAATATTAATTTATTCTAATGGTAGTTGGCTTGGAAGTGAGCGAATTATGTATTTAGTTCACTAATATATTATATTGGGCAGAAGAAGAGCCTATAAAACCAGCAGTATTGTGTTATAAATTCTCATGAGAACTTGAGACTTTTGAAGACTAACACATCTAACAATTCAGTAGGAACATTTATAACACTGTATTAAAAATAGAGAGTTTTCTACAATAGAGAGAAAATTCCTACATATTTAAGATGTTTGTGTAATTTTCATGTATTTGTGACTAATTAATTGTAATTTCTTTCAGCATAATTTCTATTTCAGGTGAAGAGATTTTAATTTATTGACTTTGTGGTGTGTGTAGGTGTGTAGACCCTCTTTACTAATTAATATAATTATGTTATCGAAACACATAGTAGATAAACAGAATTTATTAATTTCGAATTCCTTTAATTGCTATTACTTTATACTGAAGACTTCCGCAATGGCGGATATTGACAACAGCATTGAAAAGCTGATGGGAATCGATGAATGCTACTGTACAAAAATATCAGTCACCACCGGGAATCGAACCACGGACCTCTCAATTGCCGGTTGAGCGCCCTTAACCACTAGACCATGGAGACCTTTCTGTACAGCAGCATTCATTTTCAACTTGGCCATATCGGCTCGTATCTCACAAGTTAGTTTGAAGTGACTGACAATTGAATAAACAGAAGGGTCTCCATGGTCTAGTGGTTAAGGGCGCTCAACCGGCAATTGAGAGGTCCGTGGTTCGATTCCCGGTGGTGACTGATATTTTTGTACAGTAGCATTCATCGATTCCCATCAGCTTTTCAATGCTGTTGTCAATATCCGCCATTGCGGAAGTCTTCAGTATAAAGTAATAGCAATTAATGGAATTCGAAATTAATAAATTCTGTTTATGTATATTTGTCAGTTTATTCAATTGTCAGTCACTTCAAACTAACATAGTAGATCTTGAGGTGTGTAGGTTGAATCTGAACCATATAGGATTCAATACCGTAATTATTATTTCAATGAATATTTAGTGAATGGTACACTGAATATTATTGTTACAGACGAAATTGATGATGTTTTCACACTAAATAGAGGCTTCAGATTTGATGGCAGCGGTATATTGTCTCAATTTGTTTGTTTTAAATCTGCATACTTGTATTTCTCATGAATAACTTTCTTCCAACTACAATTATTTGTATACCAATGATAGTTCAAACTGCAATAATTATAGGCTGAATATATGATAAACTGTGCAAACGGTCCCAAAAAGCATCTTGTTGTAATAAAAATTTGGTGAAAACATCAGATTTTGTGAGAAGAATCATGAAACTCTGTAATTTGTTAGTTAAATATTTCAGCTAGCTTCTACTTATGAAATTATAGTCTTGTTGAGCCATCAGCTTGAGGCTGATGAGCTGTCTAAAATTGAATTTTCATCAAATTCTGCTCATCATTGAGTGATTGGGATTTGAAAGGAGTCTTCCTAATAAGGAGATCTCTGGAGATAACTGAAGGACATCATAAATCTTGGAAATATGAATTTTTTTAGACACTTGTTTGGTAGGAAAGTAATTTGTTCAGTTATTGTAGTGACAAAATTGATGTAAATTATTTGATTTGTTAATGTGTCACCATTTCATTTGCTGCAAAAGTATTTTCTGTTTTTCAGCTCACTGACGTCGTTCCTGGTTCTTGGAGAATATTCTCAACTCTGAAATAAAGTGATAGTGAAATATAAATATCAAGTTTATGTAGTGCAGTGAATGTATATAAAGTGTGGACATCAACATCTAGTGCCCAAAAGACTCTCTGGATCGTTCCTGGTTGCTGGGAGGGCGCATCCTAAATGAGTTCAAGGTGAGACATTCTACTTTTCCACTTTTCATTTTCCATAATTTTACACCATCTCATCCAATTAATTCTTTGTTTATAATTTTATTGCATAATCCTACCCAGTCATATCTCTGCTCCAATATTTATTCACATTCTTTTTCTCATTCCAAGATCTGTAGACAGTAGTACTAGATAAATAATGCAAGCTTTGTAGAAATAATGTTTCAATAAATCTTCGTTTGTTTACAGGTAAAACTGTGTACATCGGTTTGGTGAGTCAAAAATTATCAATCTATGCATGTCACAAAAACTCCCTCACACACTCAAAATTTACTTAATTATTTTTCAATGTGAATTTAGATATTCCAATATTTCCAAACATATTTTTTCCAATTACAGGAAATTTAGAGTTTCTGTTCAATCATAGAATTTTTTAACGGCATGTAGATAATTCCAATAATTATTAATAATAATCAAAGTTTTGAATAACTTTACTGGTGGGAGGTTTTACAGCGTTGCCATTTTGTGTCAAGATGTTAAGGAAAACGTTAAAAGGTGTTATAAAAATGACAACACCACGGTTTTCTTTTGACCTGCCAGTAAAGTTGTTCAGCTGAACTAAATATTTGTATTAATACATCTAAAAAACTTCCTTTTGCATTTAATTAAAAAACGTTCATTCTTTTCTTAATAAAAAATGTTCTAGTGATGTGCAACCTTACTGGTGAATGAGATCTTGCAGCGTCGGGAGGCCTACCAGCATAAAATATTCAGAGCTCAAGTTTGTGGGGAATTTGGCTAGCAGCGTTGCCATTTCGTGGTGTGGTAATAGGGAACGCTATAATAAATTCAATGAAAATAACAACATCGCGTTTTTCGGCTTTCTGTAAGGTTGCACAGCACTAGAAAGTAGAATGTATGTGAGGTTACAGACTGCATGGTGTCAGCATGAGACACAGCATGATTTAAACACAGTACACCAACACATTAAAAAACAGCAGGAATTATTATGTTCTACTGATTGCGGAGTGCTGCTGTTTCTTCAATCCTCCATTTTAGGAACTCAGATTAGACAATTAGGACTTTTTAT
This sequence comes from Conomelus anceps, assembly GCA_948455865.1. NCBI lineage: Eukaryota > Metazoa > Arthropoda > Insecta > Hemiptera > Delphacidae > Conomelus > Conomelus anceps. The sequence continues at coordinate 5,108,812 of OX418222.1, read as the reverse complement.
ATCAGTCAGATTATTTCTTTATTGGAGCTTTTCAGAAATGTTAGGTTTATCATTTCATTTATCAGATTAATTTTCAAGTCGGGATGTTTTCTTTTTAGCTTTCAGGTTTAATTATTTGAAAAATTATTACAGTAATCTGTAGCAGCTTAGGGAGTACTTAACTTCTTTTACGAATAAATTTAGATTGGTTTTTTACATAGACTTTGTTACAGAGTTGATAATATAATCAATTCATAGAGTTTTTATTCATTATTTACTTTCTGATTATAATCTTAAAGATAGTTTATTGATAGAGCTGATAAATTCAATTAGAGCAGGATAATTTTCAGAGCTCTCTTCATCTTCTGGATCTTCAAGTCATCATCGACATCATCATCAAAGATTCCCTGGCCCTGGCCCTGTCCCCAGTACCGTATTTTGTTGTTCATTATAAATCTTTCAAAGATTAACTTTTCATTAACTTTTTATGTGAATTTAACGACTTGCAGTCAAGAAATCCAGGAAATTAACTTTTCTTAGAGTTTATTTGCTATGTTGAATCAAAATATACAGTTTTTTTAGATATACAAACACCTTTTTAAACTCATAAATCTTTTGAAATATTATCAAAAATGTTTGTCTTTTTGTATTACTTATCATTATTTAATAGTAAATCAAAATCCAAGGGTGTTGCAATTGGAAACCTTACGGTGAAACTAAAGATTACAATTTACACTTGTTTTTTGATCGCGCCCCTTATCTAGTTTCTTTATTATGCAATAATATTTTAATAATAAACGATTAATCTGTTATTTATACTTTAATAGTCACTTTCACCGACACAGCCAGATGCTGTGGTGTCTGTGAAGTTTTCAAATTTTAAAGAGTAGGGTTTTCAGCGCCCCTTTGACCTTCAAGATCTACAGCTTCAAGACTCCCTGGCCCGGGGTTCAGTGTAGCAATTGAAAGGGGAAGTAGGGAATAGTTTGGGAATAGGCGGGGCTTGCAAGACAGTGTCCACTCACACCAATACCTGTGGTGTTGATGGTACTGTCGATCCCAGAGCTGGACTTCATTTCGGTGGGCTTGGCATGCTGATATGAGGGTTCCAGTTCTCCTAGGATCGTATGATAGATTAATTTATTATGAATTATTTCAGTGGAGAGTCTAATTTTAAAACTAGTAAACAAAGTTTATAAATTTGGAGAAGGAATTTCTTTTTTACAATTTGTATGATTGTATGAAGTATTTTTTTTTGCAATTGAGTAGGCTTTTTATATTTTGGGAATAGGTGGGGTTTGCAAGACAGTATTCACTCACACCAATACAGCCAGTCCCTGTGGTGTTGATGGTACTGTCAATCCCAGAGCTGGACTCCATTTCGGCGGGCTTGGCATGCTGATATGTGGTTTTAGTTCGCGTAGGAGTGCTAGCGTCCCGTTTAGTTTAGTATAAGTAGTGTAGGGATTATAATATTTATTAATAGGTATTAGTTTGATTTTTTTAGTTTAAAATCGGTTTCAGCTTTTAGTTTAGCTTATTAGGTCCCTAATGGTAAATAAAACATAATTGTGCTACAAATAGTAGTACAATTTATTCAAATTTTCTCGCTTTTGCAGTAGTTTTGTTGTGAAAATCTCAGCATGCGTAGAATTTTGCCATCATTATATTTATTGAATGATTTCTGTGTGTGACTATATGACTGCATATATTCCACAATGTGTATAAAATGTAGGATCGAAGCTCGACCTTGTCGGTGAGCTGGGTAAATCTAGTTTTAAAGCGTTCCCCCTTCAACAAATAATCCTTTCTAGATGTAAGTCATGTCAGTTTAAGAGTTAATCAATTTCTTAAATGATATTTTCACGCTTATTGCAGTAGTTTTGGTGTTTGATAATAGCAATTGCATGCTTAGATGCTTCAATATCTTCGCCATACTATTATTATGATTATTATTGTGTATTGAATTATTTCTGGGTGTGAATATATTATAACTGCGTAATATTCCACAATGTGTATATAAAATGCAGTATTAAAGTTCAACATTCATGGTGAGCTGGTTAGATTTTGTTTCAAAGTGGTCGCGTTTCTTAACAATTTGCTCATAATTTGCGTCTTTTTGGAAAGTAAGCATGTTTTAAAACAATAAAATGTCTCCAATATTGAAAAACCCTCAAAACTATTTGGATTTTTGTTTTATTCTTCAGAATCTTCTAATCTTCAACTTATTTCAACGTTTTCAAGGTATTTCAACGTTATTATGGATGTGAGTATAATGTTAGTTCAAAATAAATACAATTTTTAAGAAATTTAAGTAGTTCCTATTTATTATTCACAATAGATGTAAGACATGTTAGTTTAAGGTAGCCCATATTCAATTTGAAATATGTTCAAGTGGTTGAAAATCAAATTAAATTCATTTTTCATACAACAGGTAGGGAAATATCTTTCCTGATCTGTGTCAACGTTTTAACATGAAAATCAAAATATATTTTTTTAATATTTTTCCAAATGATAATAATATTGTGTGAACTGGCTGGCTCAGGTCTGGTGTCACAGTTATCAGGTCACACATGAACAGGTTGAATATTTTCATTCATAATTAAATCATGTTAGTTTGAAATATACATTCAAATTTTGAGACCATTGAGCAGTTTCATGTCTTTATTTGTCTAAATGTCTTTTTGTATATTTTTTCTTGAAAAAAAAATTTCTTCCTTTCTTTTAGCATTTGATGGAGCTTAAGTTGATCCAATAATATTTTTCCATCACTTTCTCGGTGGTTCGGAGCCCACGTAAAACTGTAGGTCCACCATGTTTCCAAAAACATGTTTCTAGACATTAAATCAAAACCATTTAAATATAACTCAGAATTAGATTAAAAAAATAAATGAATTAGATTTACAATAATAAATAAAAAATTTTTTTGAAGGATTAAGTAATTAGAATAACTTGGTAAGAACAAAAGGATGGGTTCATCAGTTGAAGCCATTAAACTATAGCTAAAAAATACACGAATAGGAAATCTTGTACATAAATATACTGAATAAAATCAATTAATTGATTTGAAGGATTAAGCTTTTCTCAGGTACATTAAAAATGAAATTTTCATTATTCAGGTTACAAAATAAAATATTGTTTGAATAATAAAAATAAATACTATTTGCTTTTGGAAGCTTGGGATGGCTGTAAGGGGTAGTGAGGAAGCCATCTAGGCAGCTTATACCTTAAAAAAATAATTATTCAATTTTTTGTGACAAAAATAAAAATATTCAACTATGTAAATATTAGTCTTATATCAAATTGTAACATCAAAATAATTGATAACTCACTTTTGACTTGCTGATAGAAATAATTGGAAAACAGATAAAAGAACAACTTAAAATAATAGTATAGAGCTTAGCTATTAATTATAATAAATTTGGATTCTTCATTTAAATAAATTAAAATGAAAAAAATGATAATTTCTTGCGTTTGTTGGCTTGGGATAGCTGTAGAAGGTAGTGAGGAGGCCATCAAGGCACTTTATGCCTTTTAAAAATCATTCAAATCTATAGTTTCAAAAATAAATCTATTACTCTTTTATAATGAGTCTTATTTTGAATTGCAAAATTAAAATAATGTCTCAATTTTAACTTACTTATAAAAATAACCAATAAATAATAATCATGAAATGACAAATAAAAATAATAGTATAAAGTTTAACTATCATAAGAAGTAATTCTGGATTTTTCATTTAAATAATTTTCATAAAAATGATATTTTGCTTTTGGAGGCTTGGGATGGCTGTAAGGGGTGGTGAGGAGGCCATCAAGGCAACTAATGCCTTTAAATAATTTTTCAAAATTTAAGTTCCAAAAATAAATATATTGCTAATATTCTCTCAATTTCGAATTGTTACATAACAATAATGTACCTTACTTCCAAATTATTGATAAGAATATCTTACACAAAAATGACAAAACAACTACAAAAAATTGTAGTATAAAATTCAACTGATTCTTATAACTTTGGAATTTCGTTCTAGTAATTTTAGTATAATTTTCAATAATTTCTTGCTTCTGGAGGCTTGGGATGGCTGTGAGGGGTAGCGAGGAGGCAGGCCATCAACTTCAATTTTGAATATTTATTTTACGGCATTGGTTTCTTAAAATAATTATTCAAAATTTAAATTTAAAAAAAAAAATATTCCTTATCTTCTTATAACATCAAATATTTTCTGTTTGTTGGCAACTTATAAATTCCTTATTGGCCTTATACCTACTTCTTGCAACAATTATTATTGATTTGTTGAAATAGTGTCATAATCAATACTTATTAGTATTTCTGATCATTTGAATTGGATAATCTTACTATTTTTTCAGCTTTATACAGTCTAATTATATAAGACACTGTTCTCTGTTGTAAAATCACTTCCCGGTGGTTCGGAACCCACCTAAAACTGTAGGTCCAACTCATAAATCATCATCATCCAACTCATTACCCACGCACAGGTCTCAAACCTATGTGGGCTTCATCCTCAAAAAAAAAAAAAAAAATTCCTCAATTTTCAAAATATGAAGTTTCAAAAGTTTTTATAGAAATTCCCATTTGATTAGAATATCTGAAATTCATGATTTGTGAAAATTTGTGAATTTTTCACAACCTATAATATTTTATTCATATTAAAAAAACTTTATTGACCCTGTAGCCATTTTTACTGGAATTGTTATTACTGATTTATTGAAAATGTGTCATTTAATCTAGAATTGTTTGTATCTTTAGTGATTTTATTAATTAAAATACGTGAACTTGTTTTATGTCAGCCATTTATTATTGATGTGTCAAAAATGTACTGTTAATATTTATACTTTTTTACAGGGGCCTTAGGTGACAGACGGGGCCTTAGGTTGCATAAAAGAAAATTAAATGTGACCACCGTAAGATGACGTCATTTGATAAAGCCAGTGCAATGACTTCCTTATTGTGCTCTGTAAGATGACGTCATCTTTATGGTGGTTGAATTTAATTTTCTTTTGTGCAACTGGCCGTTAATCTTATTATTTTGTACTTGCACTTGTTTTATGGTGGCTATTTATTTTTAAGTATTTCTTGTTTGATAACAAATTATTTCAATTTGTTATTCTGAATTTACCATTATTATTTGTAGTTATTTGTATCTTTGATGATTTTTCTCAACTAATCTTTATTTTAGATTTATTGAGCCGTATTTCCTCAACTTGAAAAAATTAAAAGATTTCACTGAAATTCTCATTTTAAGTGACATTGCTTATATAATTTGTTCAAAAAATTGAATTTTTTAGCCTTCAATGTGCCCTGTTTGTTGGTGAACCTAAAATACCTACCGTAATTGACCTTATTATTTCTCATTTTTTTCTGTGATTGATTATTAATGTATCATTCCTATCAGTCTATTTCCAATTATTGTACTTTCGCGATTCCAATCGAATTCTTATTTTCACCAATTCTTGCTACACTTGTTATTAATGTGTCTTTATTATCTCTAATGATTTAGTTATTTGATCAATTCATGTATTTAAAATTGTTTTATGTGGGCTATTTATATTAATTTCTTGTTCAATTAACTACTCTTGATGTGCCATTATTATCTATAATTATTTGTTTCTTTAATGATTTATATTGGATAATCTTGAAGTTTTTCCAGCTGTATTTAGTGTATTCGCTTTATTTCCAAAAAAATACAAAGTTTTAAAAGGTTTTACAATACATATATAACCTATATTTGCCTTGAATAAAAAATACTGACACCAATAGTTCAACATTCTTTAATCTTTTTATAACCATGAATTTTTTCTCTTGATTGATTACTCATGAATCACTTAGCCTTATAAAGCTTATACCTATTTCTAGCCACAATTATTATTACTAATTCATTAAAATTGTGTTATTTTAATCTTCAATTATTTGTAACCGGCGATTTGTCTTAGCTAATCTCATCTTTTTCAGCTTAATGTAGGCTTTCTTTGTAGTGGCGAAGGTGATATTGTGGAAGGTATCCATAATGAATAATAAGACGAAATTGTCACATTTCGTCTTATTATTCATTAATGTAGGCTATTTCCTTGATCCATGAAAATAAGCAATATTCAGAATAATGCTTCATTGAAATTCTCATTCTGACAAACACTTTTTAACGTTTGCAACTCATAAAAATTTCCAATTCTTTTTGATTAAAAATGAATGATATTTTCTGCCTGTTTGATACTCAAATATTTAAACTCTACCATTTATTCTCATCAATTTTGGCTGCACCTTTATTGTTCAATGGTTTTTATTATCACTCACTATTTGGTTATTGTATTGATTCATGTGTTTGAAGTACTTGTTCTATGTAGGTTTTGTTTTGTTAAGTTCGTTTTCAATTTATTATTCTAGATGTGAATAGTTATGATGAATAACTATTTGTATTTCTGAAAAATTGGTCTTGGCTAATCTTACTTTTCCTCAGCTTTATCCAGTCTATTTCTTGAATTTTCAAATTATGAAGTTTTAAATGTTTTTTGTAGAAATTCTCATTTGTTTAACATTTTTGAAAATCTTAACAAATATAGTTTGTGAAAATTTGTGAATTTTTATAATGTTTTCTCAATATTAAAAAACCTTTATTGGCCATATCCCCTTTTTTTACTTTGTTTTGTTTCAACAGATGGTTTCTACTTTCTTGCATATTTTTGACATCTAGAGGGATTGGACTCCCCATAAATTGTTATTTTTTATAAGCTTGAGCCATTTTAATCTGAAATTGTTTGCATATTTTGTGATTTTATTAATTCAAATAAGTTACTTGAACTTGTTTTATGTCCGCCATGCATTTATTGATGTGCAAAAATACATTGTTATAATAATTTATAATTTTTTATATGGGTTTTAGTGATTTAATCTTCTAATGCACTTTCACTTGTTTCATGTGGGCAATAATATTAATTTTTATCAATATTCCTTGTTCAATTTACTGTTATTATTATCTATGATTATTTGCATCTTCGGCGATTCAGGAGGCAGTGCTCAGCTGTTTTCTTCTGTCTTTCATATAAATAATCGTAAACTATAAAACTATCTTCATAAATTTGACAATTGACATGTAATACTCAAAATTTAATTTAAAATTCAATTATTAGTATGTGAATACTGATAATTGACGATTATTTACTGTAATAATATATCATAGTTTCTCAGGAGTTCGTTTCAGGTTTATTTTGTTCTATCGAACAAGAGTGTTTGAGGTTTGAAGTGAATGTTGAAAACTTACATTTTAAAATAATTCTGTACTGGATTTTTGTTTTATCATTCATTATTAACTAAATCCAGTATGCAGAAATATGAGAAACTAGAAAAAATTGGCGAAGGTAAGTTTTATTGGCTTTATACATTCAGATTGAATCATAACATTTTTCTAGGTTAGCCAAGTTTACCATTTAAAGTTACTGTAAAAATTATACTTTAGATCAAATGCTGTTAATTAAACTGTAGACCTTTCATTCGAAATCTAATCATGTTGATTCTATTTCTCAATTTAATAATTGGAGCATCTAAAAATCGTGAATATTTATTTATTCATTTACAAATACAATAAGGCTTTCGCCCACAATAGCTTTCAACACTGGAGAATCCAAATGTTAAGTTATGCCAATTTTTCAATTAGAATTTAAATTTCAAAAACCAATTCTTTCAATTCTAGAATATTAATTTAGAATTATATCCATAAACTTTTCGATACCGCAGGCTGTAGGTAACCTTATTCTTATGTGAGCTTGGTCTCAAGAATTTTCCTTCTTCTTAAGGATATTCCTCATCATTTGTAAAGTAAAAATACAAATTATCGGCCCCTTACACTTCATTTTAACCTCACAAATCCGTAACACATCATCGATTCTCAAACTTCATATAATAATAATAATATGTAATAGATTTTCAAGCTATGATATTCTAATGCCAATAAGTGACTTTTATGTTTTGATAGTGATTTTATTTATGATTATGAATCATGTAATAATTTTGCAATTTGTGATACTGTATATTGTGACGACTGTGTTGCTTCTGAAGTCCTCAGAAGTCGCTACAATAAAATATCTATCTATATGGTATTGGATGAAATACAAGAAACTAATCAGTAATTGGTGCTCAAGTATTTTAATGAGGCCAAATGGAACAGACTTAACATTACCTCGCTAGATTATGAATTCCTAGATACCGAATTTAGTAATGTTTTAATTGAATCTTATGTACATTCCATTAACAGGATTTCACGATCTAGCGAGGTTAGGTTTAGTTCCTGGATTTCTTAGGTTAAGGTTAAGTTAGGTTGAGGTTAGGTTAAGCTTGTTCCGCCGCAGCGCGCTGTAAAATCAGTGACCTTAATAATACCTGTACCCTGACAAGAAACCAATAATTTCCTGTTAAGACGTTAATCGTTTTTCGATTTTCAGGCACTTATGGTACAGTTTTTAAAGCAAAAAATCGCGAATCGTTGGAAATTGTCGCTTTGAAGCGCGTCCGCTTAGACGACGACGACGAGGGAGTGCCTTCTTCAGCGTTGCGTGAAATTTGTCTCCTAAAAGAGTTGAAACATAAGAACATCGTGAGACTGTACGATGTGTTACACAGCGAGAAAAAGCTGACACTGGTGTTTGAACACTGCGACCAGGATTTGAAAAAGTATTTCGACAGTTTGAATGGCGAAATCGATCCGGACGTGGTCAAATCGTTCATGTGAGTACTAGCAGGTCGCCTGATTTAATTGAATACGGTTATCTTGTGCCTCATCTAGCCTATTTACTAATTTTTAATTTAATTGTCTCTTTTTCCTATTCCACTAAAACAAATTTAATTTTTATTGACTCTTCTTCCTATCCGTCTTCCTCTTCCTCGCTCTCTTCCGCTCCTTCCTCCTCCTCATCCTCTTCCACTCCTTCCTCCTCCACCTCCTCATCCTCCACTTCCTCCTCCTCGTCGTACAGTTGGTACACCTGTACCAACTGTACCTCCGGAAAATTCAGCTGGAGTGCGGCAAAGTAAAATAGTGCAGGAATCAGCCGTTTTGCGTATTATAATGAGTGCATAAATAGTTTTTTCTCTTTTTTTTTGAGGATGAAGCCCACATAGGTGTGAGACCTGTGCGTGGGTAATGAGTTGGATGATGGTGATTTATGAGTTGGACCTACAGTTTTAGGTGGGTTCCGAACCACCGGGTTCTTTGTTTGTTAACTGTAGGAAATTAGCTATTTTCCTACAGTGACCCGAAAAAGTGTCTATTTTTCCACTAACTGTAGCACGCAAAGTAGTTTATTCCTGCACCAGTGCGGGAAAGTAAATTCCAGTGCACGAAAATACTTTTCCGCAATCCAGATTTGCAACCACAAATCCAGATTTGCAACAACACAAAATAGTGAGCATGTAATACGCAGGTTCCCTATTCTGCATTCAAAAATAGGTTGGCTACTCTGCTTCAGCTACGAAATACAATCAGCTGTAGTTGTTGAAATCGATTTGATTCGAAGATAGATTATGTGAGGAATTTTCAGGTTATGTATGTCCTGTTTTGTTCTGTTCAAATTACTTAATACGCTACTGTAGGAAAAATTTAATGTGTAATTCGAGCGCAAAGAATTGTTTCTTCACTCGAGAACCGTTTTTCACTCGCCTTCACTCGGCTCATGAAAAAAACTGTTTCTCTCGGTGCAGAAAAACCCCATTTTGCACTCTAGCTACACAAATAGCTATTATGTTACTAGTGCGCAAAGTAGCTCTGCTGCACGAGAGAAATGCATTATGCACGAGCCGCAGGCGAGTGCGAAATAGTTTCTAGAGTGCGGCAAAGATACTAGCACGAAAGAAAACATTGAATTTTTCCTGCAGTTGCCACACCTGGAGTGCGGCAAAGTATAAGAATGCAGGAATCAGCTGTATTGTGTACTACAGTATAATCAGTGCATAAATAGCCGCTCTGTTAGGCAACTGTAGGAAAATAATCCTGACATTTTTCTTAATCTATTACAATTCAATTTCAATTCAATTTTCTCTGATCAATCCTGTCCAGAGGATACATAATAATAAATTTTTACAATGTCTGTGTATAAATATTTTCAAATTGTTTACTCATGAACACCCCACTATATAAATATGTGCTGGGGTGATATAGTCTAGTAAATTTTCAATTTATGGAAAATTCCTGTTGAATAAATGAAACATTATTATTGATTATCCATGTTAGTATTCTAATTTTTATTGAATCATCCTACGTTAATATAACTACCACTAATATTACTAACACCGCAATGACTACTTATTACTGTATACTATCTAGTACGGTGTCCGGACAGAAGCCACCATAGACAAATGCCACCATATACATTTGCCACTATTTTTACGAGCAGGTATAGGTTTGGTCAGCTGACATGTGTCAGCTGGCGCATTTGGTGGCACTATTTTTACGAGCCAGGTTAGCTAGGTTTGGTCAGCTGGCACATTTGATGGCAAATGTCCTGCTTTTGAAGAAAGTGGCATTTGTCTATAGTGGCTTCTGTCCCAGATTCCCTAGTACTACTTACTACTATCTACCACCTTTCTAACTCTACAAACTTATCATTGCTAAACTTCATACAACAACAAAAACACTTTACAAAAAATAATGTAATATACCATGTTAAGTATTTTTGTATAGACAATATGATGAAATTTTGCATGCTAGTCTTTGGAAAATTGACTGAAAGTTTTAAACTCTGTCTTTATATATTGAATTTATTTATTACAGGTTCCAATTGCTCAGAGGCTTGGCATTCTGTCACAGTCACAATGTGCTACACAGAGACTTAAAGCCACAGAATTTACTAATCAACAAGGTTTGTTCAAATTATTTTTATCTCATAAATAAATAAAAAATATTATTATAGAGTAAAGTAAGTCATTTGTGTAACTAGCGCGATGGATGTATTACCCATGGATATATTAAAAACCTATACAACGAAATATCCAAGGACCTAACGAATTTACATAAAATAATAATTATTATTAACAGCTGTGCTGATAGACCTATGCATCATTCAACTGTTTCGATTTCTATAAACATCATATGCTTCCCAATTCACAAAAAGTAATGGTCATCGGCAGTTCTTGAGGAAGTGTTCTGTTTCTTGTTCAACAGATCTTATAATATTTGCTGTATTACTTTTCAATTCGACGATTTATGATGGCCATAATTATTATAATGAAACCAAGTTAGTTGCATTGAATTGGTTGAAATAACGATTATTGGTCGAATAAACGATAAAATTTATTTAAATTAAATTTTGTTAATCATAAAGATAAAACTATGGTTCTCCTTTCAAATGTCACAACGAATAAAATGAGAGATGTTTACAAATATATGGTTAACGCTGTGAATGAGCGAAACTATATCCTAGAGACTATAGGATGATTTTTAGGAGCGAGTCAATACTGCTATCAGTGTCTTGTAATCTTTGGTTTAGATGTGTTGTCTGTTTACATTATGACTCCTTAAATTTCCTGGCCTATATAATTTGGTTATTTTTAAATATTAAGTCTTATATTTCTTGTCTCCTATATTAAGGTTCTCTCTCTGATATATTGTTGTTATAGTTACACAGTTGATATTATTATACGGTTAATATAGATATACTTCTATTACATTTCTGAATTTTCTATATTGTTATGTTTCTACATTGTTAAGTGCCTACCTATTTCTATATAATGATATTGTAGTACAGTTATACGTTACTGTGGTTACAGTGTTGTAATTGTTATATCGTTAATCATATGGCTCTGTTATGGTTCTGAATTTCCTGTATTTTGGTATATTTGGTTAACGTAAGAATTTGAAACTAGTCACCTAATTACTTATACTGCATCTTATCTATTATCTTGATGTCTATTATGTTTTGTTGTACCTGTGCGAACACTCGTGACATCTTAAGCCGCGTCTCCTCCAACCGAACATGCTCGGTGGAATTATCTCATGTCGCCGAACATTGTTTGGTGTGGACGCCTTCCCGAACATTATGATAATGGCGTGAACCTGTTGTTGGTCGTCACTGTTCGCTCACAGACCGAACATTTCAATTGAACTTACGAACATGTTCGGTGACCCATATGTTTAATGTTTGTCCGTTTTTTGTATTTGCCAACAATGTTCGGCAGACATGTTCGGTTGGAGACGCGGCTTTATTGAACTTTTGAAATACCTTTTCTTGTAATTTTTATAGGTGGATAGCAACTCCAAACCTATGAATTTGTATGAGTGCGAGCTCGATAGCAAATAAAATGTTTATTTATTTAATTCTGGCCTTCATTTTAATAACGGTATTTTCCTGTTGTTCTCGGTTTACCTTGACGGCAGTTCAGGTGGCTTCAATTTGTTAATTTTAAATTTATTTTATTCTAGCCTACTTGTGTATTGTTCTTGTTTGTTGCTATCCACGTGTTCACGGGTTTTTGTTTCTTGGTTTTGACTCTTATTTTTGCTTGTTGCTACTCCCACGAGTGGGCGTGACTTGTTTTGGCCTTCAGTCAATCACAGACCTTCAATGAAGGTCAGCCTATTAGAGGCACTTTCTCCCTTAGCCAATAGTATCATTCCGTGTTTAGTATACATTAAGCTACTCTGTACTTTAGTTTTAGTATGTTTGAGATTGATAATGGTGTAACAACCGAAACTAGTATCTTGCTATTTTCAATAAATGTGGTTGTGACAACTTCATGTCTTACTATTCATTACAAAAGTGAAACAGTATTTGTACCTTCAGTATACTTATTTTATCGATTTCTCCCAGATTCTTGGTTTTCACAGTCTATAGATTAATTTATATTTTGTTTGTTTTTCAGAATGGCGAATTAAAGCTAGCCGATTTCGGACTAGCACGAGCGTTCGGTATTCCGGTTAAGTGTTATTCGGCCGAAGTAGTAACGCTGTGGTATCGGCCACCCGATGTCTTGTTCGGGGCTAAACTCTACACAACGTCCATTGATATGTGGTCGGCCGGATGCATATTTGCAGGTTGGTACACCTGATTTTATAATACTGTATCTCAATTTTTTGAGATATGAAGGATGAAGATATTATGAGGATGAATCCCACATAGGTCTGAGACCTGTGCGTGGGTAATGAATTGGATGATAATAATTGATGAGTTGGGCCTACAGTTTTAGGTGGGTTCCGAACCACCGGGTATTGTATATTAAGATACTATGAGCCCCCTGGGCTGTTGCTAATTTTGCCAAGGGCCAAAGGGCAACTTATTTAAATATAACAATGGTTACAACGTAACATATTCAAAATTTTATAGAAATTCAAATTTTATTGAAAAAAAACAGAGTACATTACAAATCAATGAAAACACAATTTTTGAACATGATAATACCTTTGGATAATGTCAATGATATGAAAAGTTATAATACAAGAATAGAAACCGAAGAAAAAAGAAAACAAATGAAAGCCCCGAGAAACCTGTGTGGGGCATGAGAAAAAAAATAATAACCTTAAACAGAACTGATACACAATAAGGTGGCAAAAAATAAGTTTTTTGCGCTGCAGCCGAGCATCCCTGGTTATTATCTTCATTTTACCCTTTAAATTTAATTGATTCCAATCTAGCACTGCAGGAGTTACGGAGTGATGAACAAATACACTGAATAATTAAAGGTTCTTCTTGCAATGTACCCACCAACACTTTTCCTAGCTGGATTTAATTTTATTAAGCTCACAATAATAATATTATAAATAGTATAGTAAAGGAAGTATGTTAACGTATCTGTGTAAATATTAATTTTTAGTTTTTATATTTAAAATTTGTGAATTGATATAGTAATTATGGTAACTAGTGTTTAAGATTGTATAATAATTGTTGATCTGACTTGTCTTATACTCCTTAACTGGAGCCGTAATCTACAAAAAAAAAAGAATAGCAAGGCTAGTGTGCACCTCGGTTGAATGTATGCCTATCAGCACAATTGATAATAATTATTATTTTCTATTTTTCTCGGGTCCTTAATACAGTATTTATATAATATTTTAATAGTTTTTTGTGTTAAAAAAAATTATTGCTGTTGATGCCCACATCAGTCCGAGACTTGTGCGTGGGTAATGAGCTGGATGATGGTGATTGATCAGCTGGACCTACAGTTTTAGGTGGGCTCTAAACCACCGGGAAGTGATTTTACAGCAGAGAAGAGTGTCTTTTTTGCTGGCCAATCGAATCGGTCACCCTTACAAAGAGTGCCCAGGAGATCGCAGCTTATCTCTATCTGATTGAACAGATACCTGCTATTTGTCTGTGGCTTTGAATCTGTGTACAGTAAAATCTCGATTATCTGAGTCCCAGTTAACCTAGCCTCCAGGTTATCCGAGCCAGTGATGAGAGAAAAAATTCAAATGGAGTTCTTTTTATTTTAAGAATAATATGGTGGGAAGATGCGTTTTATACTTTTTTATGATGTAATGTCATGGTCTCAGTTAAAATAAGGTGTGTAAATAGTTATTTCACGTTTTAACCTTGTCATAAAAGTTAAGTTTTTTTACTTTTATTTGACGTTTCCTGTTAGTAGCACTTAACCTCCGTATTATCCGAGTTTTTTTCATATCCGAGGTGGTCTTGGTCCCAATTACCTCGGATATTCGAGATTCTACTGTTTTTATTTTTAAATTGATTTTTTTTTTCTTTTTTTGTCTAGAACTGGCAAACGCAGGCCGACCCCTCTTTCCAGGCTCAGATGTGGATGATCAACTGAAGCGCATATTCAAGCTGTTGGGAACGCCCACCGAGGAGACTTGGCCCGGCCTACTGCAGCTTCCCGACTACAAGCCGTTCCCCATCTATCATCCTAGCATGAGTTTTGCACAGGTAAGCAGATATAAATGAACTAGCACGTTGCTCGATTCAAATGAGTATGAATTATAATAATAATAATTTCTCTGGTTGTGAGTACAGCACTACCAGAGGAGTTCATTCACAATAAATTTATAAAAAATTAATATTTCAGAAAATAAATTAAAGTCTTAAATCTAAAGTATTGCAGTTCTGAATTTTGTGGTTCCCACTATATAAATGTCGGGATTCCACTATTTTGTCTATTTCTTCATAAGGTATTAGATCATGCAAAAAAATATTACGTTAGTTTTGCAAAGTTACATGTTACTAATTTATTGAATATTAAATTGAGAAGTATAGCAATTATTAATAATATTTTTAGACTACATGCTACTAGTTAGTAATTTAGATAAATTAGTCCAGATTATTCAGATTTCTTTTTTAGGCTACAGAAAAACAATTTATGACATTAATTGTTCGCTGTGATTAATTCCATTATCCAACAACCAAATTTTTGTTTTCCTTTTAAATGTATTAATTGGAATTATTTCTTTGATGTTTATTGGCAGTTTATTGAAAATTCTTGGTCCTAAATATGTGACTGATCTCGGAGCAAATGATGTTGTCATCCTAGGAATTGAAAAGTCTATGTTTCTTCTGCGAGTACCATGTGGGTGGTCCAAGTTGGTGAAGAATTGTGGGTTTTACTTGATGAATGTAAGAACTCTGAGTAAGTAGATTTGTCTGATGCTTAGGATGCCGTGCTCTGAGTATAAAAGTACTGATGGATAAAGAGGGTGCGTGAATCCTATTATCCTTAGAATGAGCTTTTGAACCTTGAAAAGCGGATTGATGTGACAAAAATTTGTTGCTCCCAAGGCCAATATACCATACCTTATTATGGACTCAAACAATGCATAGTATACACATCTCAACATTTCTATTGTTAATAACTGTTTTAATTGGATAAATTTATAGATTAATTTTCTTAGTTTTGCTACCTTATGTAAGATTTGTTTATCCCAACGAAGTAAGTCATCTATTATAACTCCTAAATATTTTAAATTATCTGTGCGTTCAATTGAAGGACAATTACAGTTTATACTATTCATTTTACAGTGGTGAAGTTTGATTGTATTTCTATAAGTTTTTTTGAAATCTGTCAGTGAAAACACTATAAATTTTGTCTTTGAAGCATTGAGAGTCAGACTGTTGTTGTGGAGCCGAGATGTAATTTTTTTCATTCCCAATTCTGCTGCATTGAAGACATCATCCCAGTTGGTGCCTTGGAATATTATAGCCGTATCATCTGCAAACGCAATAACCTTGCCATTGACATCCATTGAGCATAAATCATTGGCAAAGATGAGATACAACATGGGTACAAGTACTGTTCCTTGTGGTACTCTAAAATTTATTGGTAGGCCATCTTCTGAACTCAATTTCTTTTCCCCAAAAAATTTATAGAATGTGTAATAAACTACTTACAAATTTATTTTAATAGTCTCTATTTTCAATCTCCAAATAACATGTTTTGCACAGATAAATAAATGAATAGTCAGAATCAGCTTTATCTACAACTAAGTTTCAGTGATTACTCTTAACCTTTCAGCGGTAACATCACGGAGGTACTACTACCCTCCGGGTACTATGTGCTTTGTAAAAATATTGCGGTTTTACTCATACTGTCAGCGCTAGCGTCGGTATACTTGTCACGTCACCCTTTTAGAACATTCCCACCCAACTCCCATCTTCACCACTCCTGTTGTCCTCAGTCTGCAATCGTCTTGCGTAGGAGCATGGAGCGTCATTCTGTGTGTCACCTGTCAAATCTCTGTAAACCCGGAGCATTATTCCGTGTGTCACCTGCCGTGTCTGAAAATCCGGAGTTTTTCCCCATGTGCCAATTTTAATGTTTTGAAGTATATGATAGTTATGATTGTGTTGTTTGAAATCGTTACCGCTGGCTATGGTCTTTTTCTTCTACCCTTTTCCGCTGCAGGTAGTGCCCAAACTGAACTCGAAGGGTCGTGACCTCGTGCAACGTCTACTGGTTTGCAACCCAGCGCAACGGGTCGGAGCCGACGAAGCGATGGCGCACCCCTACTTCATGGACCTTCCCGGGGGCGGAGCAGTTATGGGGCGGCTGGGGGCTCAGATGGGGGCGGCAGGCGAATGAGGCATGGCCCCCTCTCACCAGAGACACAGGGCTACTGTGTAAGGAGCGGCGGCAGGACCTCTACTCCAACCAGGTGAGTGTTAGTCACTTTGCAGGTCTACAAGGGTGTTTGCACAGTGGAGCATCTGTCTTAACTTTAAGGCAGTTGTACATAAAAAATTGATATTATTTATAAATTGCAATAGAGATGTTTTTTTTTTTAGGATGAATCCCACATAGGTCTGAGACCTGTGCGTGGGTAATGAGTTGGATGATGGTGATTGATGAGTTAGACCTACAGTTTTAGGTGGGTTCCGAACCACCAGGAAGGGTTTTTTCGCAGAGAACAGTGTCTGGCCAGTTTTGCTGGCCAATCTAATCGGTCACCGTTACAAACAGGACCTACGAGAACGCAGCTTATCTCTATCTGATTGAACAGATACCTGCTATGCCTCGCGGCTATCACTTCCCAAATACTATGTATTCAAAATAAGACAATTTACTTACAATAACATCCTCATACCTAACTGGAATAAAAGTATTTGCAGGCACCAAACACATCATATTTGCTGTAGACTATTCAATATCTTACAAACTGAATTACTGTATTATCATTTAATAATAAAAAATCATCTACAGAACAGTCTCTATAACCCGGCCGTGCGCCAGTACGGCACGTCCAGTAATCCAGCACTGTGCGGGCGCCGGCGATCGGGTCAATGCCCTTTGTTTTCATGTCTCTGCAGGCGGTTTTACTATAATTTTCAATTGGTAATCTTACTGTATCCATTTTATTGTTACTTTTATAATTTCATAATTGTACAGTACTGTTGTATTGTAGAGTACAGTACTGTACTGTTCTACTATATTCACTTTAACGTGACTTTATTAAATTTCAACTTACCTTTTCATGTGTTTTGAACGTTTTTTACCCATACATCCACTAATCCGGCAATTTCGGTAATCTGACTACACCAATCCCGATATAGTGCCGGATAAGCGAGATTGGACTGTATTTTTAAAATTGTAGAATGGGTCAAAGAGAATATCTTCTTTAAAATAGGAAATTTAATCTAGTTTCTTGATCTTTTATGTGTTATTAGTATTTATTATTTGTCCTTATTTTTTACTTATGCTTATTTTATTATTTCTTATATTGTAGCCGTAGTGATAATTACTATTTGTTTATGTTTTCTGGTCGGTCTGGCGCTCAAGCTATGCTTTGCTGGGTTGAAATATGGGTAACTGAGTAGTCTAGAATCTTCGTAAATTTTTTATTATTTAAATTGATGTATATTTGTCTAATTGGGAAATAAATTCTTATGCCGCGTTTACGCGAGGCCAGTGGACAGTCCATGATGTGAACTAGAAGCCTGCTGAATGGCGCCAATACCCGAATAGACGTAGCAATTTGACTGTTGCTGGACTGAAATGGCCGGAGTTGTTAACAAGCTACGAGTGGATCACGCCACACTCGCTTTTCGGTGGTGGGGGAACGAGACTGGCGCAAAATCTACTACTCAAGCCAGTGCACTGGATAGGCGTTTTTCCACTGGACTAGAGTGTCAACTGGCGCCAGTATTGTTCACACGAGGCCAATAGCTGGAGCCAGTCAACTGGCACCAGTCAGCTTGATTGCATGCTAGCCTCTTGTAAACGCGGCATTAAGGGTAAGAGTAATACGGGTTTAATTCATTCATTTCCGCGAGCCTTAGCAGGTATCTGTTCAATCAGGTAGAGATAAGCTGCGTTCTCCTTGGCTCTCTTTGTAAGGGTGACCGATTAGATTGACCAGCAAAAAAGACACTGTTCTCTGCTGTAAAGTCACTTCCCGGTGGTTCGGAACCCACCTAAAACTGTAGGTCCAAATCATCAATCACCATCATCCAACTCATTACCTACGCACAGGTCTCAGACCTATGTGGGCTTCATCCAAGATATGGAACAAGAAATCCAAGAATTTAATATTTCCCCCCGTAATTGTTATTAAATGAATTTTTATTTCTACCAAAAAAAGTAATAACAACGAGTATGTAACTCTCAAAATACATACCATCGAAACAAACCTAATTTTTCATTGAGAATGATGCCCACAATGTTTCGATTTTCACTAGATCCTGAAATGGCAATCGGTTTTTTTATTATAATTCTTTTTATGTTATTGATGATGCCCACATGAGTCTGGAGACTTGTGCGTGGGTAATGAGGTGAATGATGAGAAACATCCATTGCTGAATGAGATTTGAACCCAAGGCTGCAGGAAACGAAATCAGCGAGAGCCTTTTATCTTATCACATACAAGTGCTCCAACTAACTGCGTTACCAGAGCCACCTAAACCCACTTGATGTATCTTTCTTTTCTTGAATAAATTGAATTGAATCAAACAATTATGATTATCATCATATTGGATGTAATCGCTGTATTGGATGATTCACTTTGCAAGCTCCCTTAGCAACATAATTTCAGTGGAGAATTTTACCCTTTCCAGTCTCACCCTTTTGTATATCATTCGGAATGGGTAAAAACGAGGAGTGGGGTTCCTTAGGGATCAGTTTTCGGTCCATTGCTCTTCCTCCTTTACATAAATGACTTGCCTCCTTACCTTGAACCAGCACACTGTGTTTTGTATGCTGACGATGTGAGTATTTTATTGAAAAGTAATATTCAACATAACATGGAGTCTGAATGTAAAATAGCTCTTAAAAAATTAAAAGAATGGCTAGCTTCCAATATGTTAATATTAAATTATAATAAGACTAAGCAAATTCCATTCAGAACGGCCCAAGAAGCAATATTAGAGACAGGAGATGGCAGCATACGCTCAGTAAACGATGCAAAGGTACTTGGGGTGGTGCTGGACTCTGAACTCTCCTGGCGACCTCATCTAGATTATTTAAAAAACAAATTAAACTCGGCAGTATTCGTTTTTAGAAGCTTGAAACAATTGATAGATACAGGAGCTCTTAAAAACGTTTATTTTGCTCTGTTCCACTCACTTCTGTCGTACGGAGTTGTGTTTTGGGGCAGTTCAAGTCAGGCAGTACAGATATTTAGGATTCAGAAATGGGCAATTAGAGTAATGGTGGGAGAATCCATTAGAACAAGTTGTAGACCTTGTTTCAAAGATTTAAAGATTCTCCCACTTCCAGGTTTATATATTTTTGAGGCCCTTTGCTTTATTGATAAAAATATTGACAAATTTAACACAGATGAGCTGCTTCACTCGTATAATATCAGAAACAGGCATAACTTGAGGGACGAAATACATAAGACTAGTTTGTATGAGAGGGGTATGAAGAGTGCTGGAATTCGCCTGTACAACTCATTGCCAGCACATCTCAAGACATTCAAAGGTGAAAACTTCAGAAATAAAATGAGGGAAGAATTGTTCAATGTCTGTCCATACTCTGATGAGGAATTCTTTTCTCATTATGAGATGCAGGGAAACATATGATGAATATGATGACTTAAATTACTGACAAATCCATATACCCCTTTTAAAGGCGGTCAAAGGATGCTAATGAATGAATGAAAAAAAAACTGTAAGGGGTACATCAGTCACACACATCAGGTCAGGTTAGGTTAGGTTACCTTCCTCTAATATTCTAATATTACCTTCCTATTCTAATATTGACTTGTTAATGACTTTTACTTTTTGAAATTGCTTTATTTTGCATTGAAATTGTACATTAAAAAATTATGGCAATTGCCAAAATTAAAATAGCTAGAACTAGCATAACAAAATTCAACAAATAACTTAATACATACAATAGATATGTTGTCAAAGATGAAAATATCATTACAAAGTCCCAATGTGTGTTTGTAATTCTTACTTACATTAAAACAGCCATATTACAAGTAGGCTTCACATAATTTAATATAATTGAGTCTTCAATTGAATAAATAATCACTGACTTTTAATTTAAGCATCACGTGTATTCTATGTAGGCTACGCCTTTTTTTCGAAGGATGAAGCCCGCAGAGGTCTGAGACCTTTGAAAACTTAGAAACTAATTCTAAGGTCAAATATTTGTTTTGCTGGCAACGCCAATATTATTAGCTTTTTTTTCTGAGGATGAAGCCCACATAGGTCTTAGACCTGTGCGTGAGTAATGAATTGGATGATTGTGAATGGTGAGTTGGACCTACAGTTTTAGGTGGGCTCCGAACCACCCGCAAGTGATTTTACAGCAGAGAACAGTGTCCTTTTTGCTGGCCTTCACTGAGTAAAAGCTATGATGTAATAAATATTTTTCAATTCCCATTTAACGTTTATTCTTGCTTGTTTATATAGATTTTATTCTGTCTGGGAGCTTATTAAAAAAGGTAATGCCTTGGTAGAAGGAATTTTTCTTGGCTATGGCTAAGTTGACACTAGGTAAATGGTAGTTACTGGCTAATCTGGTTCTATGGTTATGAATACTGTTATCAGTGGACAGAAGATTATCATCAGACGGATAGAATTTATATGGAATTTTGAAAATTTTTATCCATAACATGTTTTCTTCATATACATTTCACTGTAGGTTCACTACAAGCCGCTTAGCGCAGTTGGCGTTACAACTTGCTGTCGTTTAAGCGGTCGAGGGTTCGAATCCCGCTCCTCCGTCTGGCATCTATATGTTTTCATTCACCTCATTACCCACGCACATGTCTTGGACGTATGTTGATATCATCAGCAATAAAAAAATGTTTGTTTTCCCTGACATGCGCTAAAACAATTCATATTCAATTATTTTGCTTTTCAATATTGTAATCTTGAGACTATCGTAGTTTGAAAGTAAAATTTTTACAAAATCAAATCATCATATAGCAGCGCAAACTTGAAAAATAATTCAATTTAATCTGTATGTGTAATTTTAGGTATCATTTGATTAAAAATATTCGTTTAACTTAATTTGTAGTAGAAATTGATTGGTTTATTCTAAATTGAAACTTTAATCTTGCTTTTTTTTGTAAAAATCATTTGTTTCAATTAAAATAAATAATCCTTAAAAATTTTTATTATTTTTTAAAGAAATTAATTGTTTTAAAATTAAGATTCTTTAATTACTGTAGAGAAATTAATGAAAGTTTTTTTCTCTCTTACAGGTCGCGACATTGTGCAGTTCGTTTTGTACCCAAGACAAAAAAAAAACAGAAATTCAGGAAAAATTGTGCCACGATTGATTTTGGAATTGTTGTAGAATTTTGTTTGAGGAAATGTCAGAGTTTGAATTGTTAAAAGAGATTTGAACTGTAAAAGAGGTTTGTACTGTAAAAAAACTGTAAAAGAGGTTCATGGTTTGCGTGTGTGTGCTTTGCTTTGTTTATTAGAGTGAGAAAGAAAGTAAGAACATTGTCAAGGTAAATAGTTAATTATTTGTAATTTGCAATATTTTTTATTGCCTTTAATCTATTGCCGGCAGTCGGATAACCGGTGTTGTTTACCCAGCTGTAGATACATTGCATCATATGGAGCGCTTCACACATACCCGATTTTTGAAATCGTATGATACAATTTGAAGTTATTTTTATTAACTTTTCATGTGAAATTTAACGACTTGCAGTCAAATATTTGTTAAGAATAATATTAACAACGCAGTTCGTCATGAAACAAGAAATCCAGGAATTTATATTTATTCTTCTTAATAAAATATTACTTTTGTAACATAACAGCACATGCCTGGATTGACCGAACGAAGAGAGGTCTCTGTTTCAAGTCAATCATTTGTATTTGTCTGTCTGTTTGTAACGCATTTACGGCTGAACGCGTGGACCAAATTCAATGAAATTTTGCATGGATGTTCCGTTAAGGAATGCCCAGTGATGCATGTGTGAGGATTTTCGAAATTTTATTGCATTATAGGATATTTAAAAGGGGAAAAATGAAAGGTACTCAGTCCTTCTTCTATAGGAAACATATGATTTGTAATATGAGCTTCTCCATCATATGCAATTGGAATCAGATTCATAGATAGCCATCGAGATTCCATATTCATCTGTTGAGCCTTATTCCTATAAATATAGTTATCGTTTGCAACGCGGAAAAAAATGTTTTGCCGGCTCACGAACTTGAAAACCGCGATCTCGAGCCGGCAAACACACATTTTCGGCCCTAGGTGCGAAATATACTATTTCAATACTGATAAATAACTTAAATCCCGATCGATGCTCTCGTTTTTCAGGAGAAGGCCGCGTAAAATGCCTTCGGGGCCGTGACAGACAGACAGAAATTGAGATAAAACTTGTTTCGGCTTCTTTAATGTATAAAACGTAAAAATAACAAAAAATATATAATTCTGATAAATGTACAGACAAAACTCTAATTTTATTTACATAGAAGTAACATAACTGCTAACTCATTACTAATGTGGGCATCATCCGCAATTAAAAAAAATATTGATGTGTTTTATGTAGGCATTCGTGGCAGCACTTAATGAAGTTTTTCAGTTACCGAATGATTCTTTCCAAAATGACTGACAAACTAAGACTATATTTTTTCTTTATAATATTAAAATATAAGTGAATCTGTTTCTTTGCTGCAATACTTGTGAAGATTGGCACCTGATGAAAAACCTACGGGTTTAGCAGGACCCTACAATGTTTGTAAATTTTGTAAATGAATTTGATTGAT
This sequence comes from Conomelus anceps, assembly GCA_948455865.1. Lineage (NCBI taxonomy): Eukaryota > Metazoa > Arthropoda > Insecta > Hemiptera > Delphacidae > Conomelus > Conomelus anceps. The sequence goes on along the minus strand of OX418222.1, from coordinate 5,085,218 downwards.
TGATTATTTTGTTCAGTGACTAAAAACTGTGATGTTTCTAATGAATAAAGTTAGGTGAGGAGCTCAAGACGAGACAAGCTTAAATCGTCAAGAGAAGCAATAGCAGAATTTCACAATTCTAGGCGATCTGTCTAGCAGCAAATTGAATGTAAACAACTTTGTGTCTATATAAAATCACAGTGTCGCCGGAATTAACGAATGGTTTTCCTTTGTTGGCCATCTCAAAACAAAACCTTGATAGGGTGTTTAAGGAAGAAAAGATAAGATTCATGTAGGCTGTTGTTTAAGAGATTTGGTCTCCTAACTGTATATGTGTATGAAGCTACTTTATCTGTAAAAAATATTGATATTAACAAAAACTTGACACACGATTATAATACAAGAGCATTATCACTTGGTGAGTCACATTAGTAGCTTATTCAAACAAAAACCTAGTTATATTGGTAGGAAACTCTACAACAAGCTACCGCAGTTTTTAAAGAGTTTTGAAAATATAGAAGTATTTTAGAAAGAATTGAAAAAATATTCAGTTGAAACTTTTTATTGTGTACAAGAGTTCCTTTCACATCAAAATTAAGCCTCACCTCAATTAATTGATATAGTAATTATGGTAACTAGTGTATAAGATTGTATAATTGTTAATCTGACTTGGCTCCTTAACTGGAGTTTTGAAGACGTAATCTACAAAAAAAATCTTGGGAACAAATGTTTGAACGAAGGAATCATTTGGTCACTAAGGAACTAATTTCCATTAAGTGCTTTCATCTCTACCAAAATAAAACACATCAATAATTACCAAATTAAAGAACCAATAACAAAGTAAATTTGGGATCATGTTGTGCGTCACTCTATCGGCCGGTTGCACGTAAGCATAATCACCAAAGATTAAATCTCGCTAATGCCCATTAAATTATATTTTATAGGTTATGTTTATTGTACCAGAACATGGAACTGCAAATTAGGATGTAGGTGTTAAAAACCTTTCAAAATGAATAAAATCTATTGAGAATTTAATAATATTGAGATAGTTGAATAATGATTCAAATAATTCACAATGAAATGATTCTAATTCATATTTTTTCTCAACTTCAGAATCAGCTGTTGATCAAATTACAGTGTTGCCAGATTGTGCCCATTTGGATAACGAAAATTAACTAATGGATCTATGTCAAACAAAAATAAACCCATTACACTTACAACAGTTAGTTAACTGACATTAAACTCCTTATTTGATTGGCTTTTGTGCAACCGGCCGATAGAGTGGGTTGCACAAAAGCCAATTAAATAAGGAGTTTAATGTCAGTTAACTAACTGTCGTAAGTGTAACGGCTTTATTTCTGTTGCACAAAGATCCATTAGTTATTTTTTGTTAACCGAACGGGCACAATCTGGCAACACTGTAATTTGATCAACAGCTGAAGTTGAGAAAAAATATGAATTAGAATCATTTCATTGTGAATTATTTGAATCATTATTCAACTATCTCAATATTATTAAATTCTCAATAGATTTTATTCATTTTGAAAGGTTTTTAACACTGACCACCTAATTTGCAGTTATGTGTTCTGGTACAATAAGCATAACCTTTAAAATGTAACTTAACATGTGTTAGTGAGATTAAATCCTCGGTGATCGGGCGGTCAAATATTGTCAATTAAAATTTTCTCCATTAAGTTTAATCTCTGCAGAATGACATCATTCTACAGGGATTAAATTTAATTGACTTTTGTGCAACCGGCCGTTTATTATGTAAATTTTGTATTTTTAAAAGGAATAAATTTCAATAAACTTCCTAGACCTCTCAATTACAAAGAACACAAACCAACAACACAGCTTCAACATCTACAGAAAACCAACAATGACAGATACCCTAATACACAGCACCTCCAATCATCCAACACAACACAAACACTCAGCATTCAGGTCAATGCTACACAGACTCAACAACACACCGCTATCCACCGACTATTACCACACTGAACTAAATACAATACAATACCTAGCACAAGAAAACGGCTACAAACACGACCTAATTGACAAACTCAATCATAAAATAAGAAACAAAAAACAAAACACCAACACCACTGACAAAAAATACATCACAATGACATACATTAATCCACAATCAAACAGACTAGCAAAATCTTCAAAAAAGCCGGCCACACCATCTCATTCAGAACAAAAAACAAAATAAAAAATGCACTTACACTCAAAACCACACTGAACACAAACAAATACGATCTCCCAGGGATCTACAAACTGAACTGCTCTGATTGTAACAAATTCTACATAGGACAAACAGGCCGCACATTCAAACAACGTTACAAGGAACATTTTCAAGCCCTGACATCAAAAGCTGAATCGAATTTTGCCGACCATATCATTAAACTGGACACACTTTTACTGACATCAGTACCAACCTACACATTCTACATATAAAATCTGAAGGACACGAACTCAACACCTTGGAACAATTTGAAATATACAAACACACCACACACAATAAACAAAACATTCTCAATGAACAACTAAATTTTAAATCTCACAAACTTTTTGATCACATTTTACAAAAACCACAACACTTCTAACCAAAAAACTGACATGATGATCTAGGAACCCACGCCTCTGAAGATGGATCTCATAGATTCGAAAGCGCTCGGCCAGATTAAGTGAGTTATACTTATTCTTAACAAATATTTGACTGCAAGTCGTTAAATTTCACATGAAAAGTTAATATTAACAACGCAGTTCGTCATTGAACAAGAAATCCAGGAATAAATTTCATTTGATTCGATATTAATTCTTTTAATTCTAATTTTATTTATATAGATTTGTGACGAGAGCAGTTTTAGACTTGCATCTGTTGCTCCTTGACATTCATTGTAATTTTGTCACAATAAATAAATAAATATCTAAGACTTCCAGGTGTGTGTGAAACAAGCCTTAGGCCGCTATTGAAAGCAATAGCTACTGAATGATTTACTGTACGACTAAGAAGCCGGGCATAAGTCTATGAATTGTAAAATCTTTTCTACTTTTTCCTTTTCTTCTTTTTCCTTGTCTTCTCTTATTCTCCTTATTCTTCAGCTTCCTTTTCTTCCTCATTCTTCTTTCTCTCTTTCAATTCGTCTCCATCTCCTCCTCCTTCTATCCCGTTTCCTCCAACGTTTGTTTCGTCGACAGATAACAGTAGTTTTTTATTGTATAGGATAACTTTCTCTGATCTCCTAAATACCTAAAATTAAGTGCAATTTGTTATAGATTATAATTTTTTAAAGTATTTCTTATAAATTTACTATCATAAAGTGTATTCGTTTTTTCTTATTGGTTGTGTTAATTTAATTCAAATTTTGTTAAATATGAGCCAAATTATTTATTCGTTTTATAAATTACTAGTTTTAATTCCGGTGTAACTTAATTATTTCTACGTTTTGTAGTAAAAAATACATTTCATTGTATTAATATTGTCAGCTAGTCATATACCTATCATTGTGTATCGCCTATTGTTGTCTAAAATAATTATATTGAGAAATGTAAATGCTTCGATGTGTAAGATTATATTTAATAATATAATTAATATAATATAATATAATATAATATACCTATCATTGTGTATCGCCTATTGTTGTCTAAAATAATTATATTGAGAAATGTAAATGCTTCGATGTGTAAGATTATATTTAATATTTTTAATTTACAATATTTGAAATTTTTTAGCAGTTTTGAATCCTTGTGATTGTATATGTGCCTAGCGGTGCTTACACAGTGGAGCATCCAATACTTGATGATAATCACCATGGCAAAATCAAACACATACTGTGGAATGGTGTATGACAGATTGGAGCTGCATGAATACCACTATTCTACAGCATGTTTTTTTTATATTTGTTTTATATTTTGGGTGCAACTACATCTTTTTTTGGCAACCATGGATGCCAGGGTTCGATCCCCCAAGGTTTTTTCTTGGAGTTCATTCTGGAATTGTATTTTAATAGCACTAATAAGTTTTGGTTGATATTTGTAATTTTCTCCTTTGCCCTCTCTGTAAGATGTTTCACATACTAGAACTGGAAAAAATACTCTTAGGATACCGAATCGCCGAACTACCATTTACACTAATTTTTCCTTGTTAGCGCCTGGCGTGCTTGGAATGCACTTCCCAATTCTATTAGATCCTTTGAGAGTCGAGCGGGCTTTATCTTGGCATTGAGAAAATATCTTTTTGAGAAAATGAGTCTGTCCAACCCTAGAGCAACTGCATGACATCTTTCATCATTCATCCACTTAATAAGTAATTTATTCACCATTCAAATCTTTAATAACGGGTGTTTCATTAAGGACGCAACCCAAAGTTAAGGACACAATTTATTACACTATAACTATATGATTTTTGTCTCACAAAATACAAATTCATTAATAAATTGACAAGGAATTTTACCTTTAATATATTTAACTTTACAGTTGATGTTGTAAGTGATTTCATAATGAATAATAAGACGAAATTGTCACAACCAAATTTATTAAAACTACGAGAAACTAGTTTCGGTTGTTACACCATTATCAATCTCAATCAAACTCATTACTAAGAAAGTAAGTGATTTCCTGCAACTTGAATACAGATTTACAGTCTTTTAATTACCTTTGTGGCTACTCTTCTCAAAGTTTGTTCACTAATGTTTAAAATCTCGGTTTCAATATTTGTTTTCAATTTATGAATAGTATGAGGATTGTTTCTGTAAACTACGCTTTTTAAATAACGTTTAAGATTGATTATTGCACTATTGCACAAGTTTGTAAGATTTACACTCTATATAAGTCTCTACAATCAACACGCGTTCATCCTTGGAAAAAACCATAGCTGACACAACGCAACGAATGACAGAATATCACATTGTGACTCTCAGAGGCAATTGAGCTTCAATACACTGTTACAAACATACAGGTTTAGGAAACTAATATTTTCCCATTTATTACTACCACCTTCTAACACTTAGGGTTGCGTCCTTAATGAAACACCCGTTATTTTGGGGATCTTAATTATTATAATCCGTAAAATATTAACTCATTTTTAAAAAATTTTCTTTTTACTTCAATGCCTAGTGTAATATCACCCACTATTATTCCTTTTAAATCATGCTTTTTTACTGACTTTCATATTAATGTTAAACATAAATTATCTCATTTCAAAATAATCTCTTTTTCTGTCTCATTGTTTTACTCTCAATCAGAAAATATCAATCCATAACTTTTATTGTTATTGTAAATTAACTCTATTAGCCTAATCACTTCATTCTAATTATTCATATACTTCAAATAACTTATTCATATTATTTTAGTTTTCAACTTTTATACCGTTTTTAGTTAAATTTAGCTTAGCCTACGGTCAATTGTTGATGAGGAGGATATTCTTGAATATCCTCTTCCAAGAATGGACATTTATATATTCAAACTTCGCCGTTTCATGTAGATACATCACAATCATATATCGTTATCAGATTGCATCGTATATTTATATCGAAGAATAATTCTCTACTTTAGATTTGTAAAATTCATAGAACAATAATTACAGTACTTATATATTTTTAACTATCATAATCTAGAATCTAAGACTGTTAATTTTGTAATCTACATGAATAAAGTAAATAATCTAATCTAAGGGCATCTTGTTTTAGGGAAGTGATAGCCGTGAGCCGTAGCAGGTATATGTTCAATCAGATAGAGATAAGTTGCGTTCTCCTGAGCACCCTTTGTAAAGGTGACTGATTAAATTGGCCAGCAAAAAAGACTGTTCTCTGCTGTAAAATCACTTCCCAGTGGTTCGGAACCCACCTAAAACTGAAGGTCCAACACATTTGCACCGTCAATCCCGTTGCAAAGCACGGGAAACAGCTAGTTTAAAATAATTGAACGTTTTGATGGGAAATAATAAAAAGTCTGTAGTTAAAAACATTTTTTAATAAAATTTAAACTTGAACACAAACTATTTTTTAACAATCGTTAATTGTAATTTATTCTAACAGGAATAATTACTATCTAGCCTACCTACTAGGTCTTATTATCATTATCCAACAATTTATTAATAAATCTCAATGATAACATACGTAATATACTAGAAAAACATTTGAATTTATTTTTCTTTAATCGGATAAACAACAGAATTTATTGAAAAAATACAATTTTATCTCTTAAAATTACTAAATGTATAACAGGGTTTATTGAGCATAAACTAAGAGCTACTTTTTCTTCTACAAAGTTTATCAATAACAATATTATTTTATGAGAAAAATATCCTTTAAAATTAAAATACATAGTCGAAAATATATGTCTAATAATATGTAATAATAAAATTTGATGTACTTGAAAATCTTAAAAAATACTTGAACATTTCAAAAATACTAGTCTACTAATTTTAACTTTCAAAACCATATTTCCAATAACATGGCTCAAACTACCCATAAGGGTCTCCCCACCAATAAAAGCCATACGCCATACACTAACTATTCTTGATTTTTTTCTCAACATACTAATTTTTCAATAGTAGGTCGAAAGCTTGCAAGTTCTTACCGTTTTTTTAAAATTTCGAGTTTTTCAAAAAATCTTAATTTTGCTTTGTAGATCAAACGCTTTCATTAAATTAAAATAACAATTGATGTGAATTAAAATAATAATAATAATTTATGATGATAATAATAATAGTTTTCCTATGTACTGTATAATGAGCATTTTTTTCAATCAAACATAAAATATATGGCAATTTTTTTATAATAATGGAAGATAAGAAATTACAATCTAGCAACAATAAATATATGTTTTTTAAAAAATAGCAACAGAATGTTTATTTGAATAATTAAGGCCAGTTGCACGAAATAAAATTAAATTTGACCACCGTAAGATGACGTCATTTCATGGAGCCAATAGCCAAAGCCCTAAAAAGACGAAGTTCTCACAACCACATCTACATATAAGCTGGGCATTCACGTTCCGATTTGCAGTACGACTTGTAGTCCAACCTCCAAGGTTGGATCCGATATTGGAACGTGAATGGGCTTGTTGGATAGTTGGATCCGACTTCCGACTGTCGACAGTGTTGGAGCGTGTGTGGGGGAGTCGGATCAAAGTCGTCCAACTTATCTCCGTCAGTGCTTGACCTTTGGGCAACATCGGTTACATTTTTCGGCTCGAGAGCGATGTTCACAGCTGAACTAGGAATATGTTCACAGCTGACTAGGAATAAAGTTTGATTGTAGTAGGATTGCAAATAGGAGCGTGAGGAGTCGACTACCCAACTAGCAGTCGTACTACAAGTTGGAACGTGAATGACCAGCTTAAAGCGGTGGTTCGGAACCCACTTAAAACTGTAGGTCCAACTCATCAATCACCATCATCCAATCCAACTCATTACCCACGCACAGGTCTCAGACCTATGTGGGCTTCATCCTCAAAAAAAAAAAAAAAAAAAAAAAAAAAAAAAAAAAGAATAATTTAGGTTCGATTTTGTTTCCCTTTTGTCATGTTGTACTAAACATAGATTATTCTTATCGATTGTCATGTTTTCTATTCATCTTCCCGATCATGATGTGCTAAATATCGACAAATATAAAAATCGATAATTTAATTCCCCCTCTTTTACTCATGTTTCACTAAACATAGATTATTATAATCGATTTTCGTGTCTCCTCTATCTACTTTCGTCTTCTTGTTCATGTTGTTGTGCTAAGCATCGACAATTATCAAAATCGATAGCAGAATATCGATGTTTAAATTTTGTTTCCCTACTTGTACATGTTGTTCTAAATAAATATCGGAAAAAATCGATTTTCGTGTCCCCTATTTCTATTTTTATCTTCGCATTCATGTTGTTGTGCTAAATATAGATAATTATCAAAATCGATAGCAGGATATCGATATTTATGATCGATTGTCGTGTATCCTATCAGTTTTTCTTCTTTTTGCCCTCTTCGTTCAGCAGCGCTTCATTTTCTGACGAATTTGGGTAGATGGCAAAAAGGGACAGCTGGATTGAGCATAGAAGAAACCCGACAACATTTTGTACCTGAAACAAAAATGTTAATAATTAAACCGTTGGTTCGGAACCCACCTAAAACTTTAAGTCCAGCTCATCAATCAACATCATCCAACTTTTTGCTATGCGGGGAATTATTCTGTTGCAAATTGGGGAAGTGATAGCCGAGTGCCGTAGCAGGTATCTGTTCAATCAGAGATAAGCTACGAAATTCCTGGGCGCTATTTGTAAGGGTGGATTGGATTGGCCAGCAAATAGTCTCTGTTCTCTGCTGTAAAATTATTTCCCTGTGGTTCGGAACCCACCTAAAACTGTAGGCCCAGCTCATCAATCACCATCATCCAACTCTTTACCCACACACAGGTCTCAAACCGTTGTGGGCTTCATCCACCAAAAAAAAATCCAGAAAACTGTTTTACAAGGTTGGTATGGCTGAGTAATAGAGTAGTGTTATTAAATTTGAAAAACTAAATCTTATAATAGCTGACTTTATTCATCCCTTATCAAACCCGTTGCACAATGAAGCTATTATCGCACTTCTGTCACATTTCTAAACATGCTCTAGACGTCTATAGTTTATGCCACCAAATTAGACTTCACAAGAAATTTCCTCTGAAGGTGATATTGTGGAAGATATCCATAATAATAAGACTTGAAGTTGTCACAACCAAATTTATAAAAAATTTAGAGATACTAGTTTCGGATGTTACTTCATTATCAATCTCAAACAACTTTAATTTTAGTTGGTTTGAGATTGATAATGAAGTAACATCCGAAACTAGTATATCTGTATTTTTTAATAAATGTGGTTGTGATAACTTCGTCTTATTATTCATTAATTCACAAGAAATCGCGATGTAGCACAAAAAATTTGTTTCAATCGTGACCTAACTTACTTGTGGCTCAAAAGGCACATGAGTGCCATAATACAATTATTTTGTAATTATTTTAGTATTTCATATTCGCTTCATTATCCACGCACAAGTCTCAGACTCGTTTGGGCTTCATCGGCTAAAAAAGTCTGAATCCAATACTTATTGCGAAAAATTTTAACTAAGAGGACATATCATAGCTGCAGCCATAAGTTGAATAAATACAATAATAATTGTATTTGCTTTTAGTGCTATCTTCAATTAATTATACGTAATGTAAAGGAACCTCCACTAGGCTGAGCCTTAGAGGCCCGTTTTTTTTTCTTGAAAATATTTTCATTTAATTTTTCCAATATCTTTGTATAATATATTCCAATGTTCTATTTATTGTGTTGTAAGGTACAACATAGTATATTTTGTGTTATATCTGAAATGTTTTCAAGAAAATAAATGTCTTTCTTTTCTAATTTATTTACTAATTAACACTTGTATAATCACAAATATTACATACATACAAAAATTATTATTATTAACGCTCAATATACAAAAATTTATTGAACGTTTCAAAAATGATTCTATTCTATCAAACCTGGAAAGCACAATTTCCAAATTTTCTATTTGATATAAATGAAAATATAATAATATAATATACTTCCCGGTGGTTCGGAACCAACCTAAAACTGTAGGTCCAACTCATCAATCACCATTCATTACCCACGCACAGGTCTCAGATCTATGTGGGCTTCATCCTCCGAATAAAAACATTTAAACAACATAACGTACCTGTATAAAAACGTTTTTAATTATTACACCATATAGAAGCCATAAGAATGTCACAATAGTTCCTGAGAATATCAAAGGAAACGGGAGGCCTTTTGTACTCTTTGTTTTGATAATTTCTCCCTAAAAAATAAGAATAAATAAAATAATATCAATTTATTTATTTCAAACACATGCATGAAAATTACAAATAATAGAGGCTTACAGCTAATACCAAAAAAACCTCATTGAATGCAGTAGATTGTCTCAAATCAAACAAGGAAATCACAAAACAAAAGTTGAAACGGTATGCTAACAAAGAAATTAAGTCAAAATAGATACAATAAAACTGTAGACCCAACTCATTACCCACGCACAGGTCTCTGACCTATGTGGGCTTCATCCTAAAAAATTATTTGTTTACCAATTTTATATATTTACTAGTTCTACCTGTGCTTTGCAACGGGATATTTAAATTAAACACGTGATATATGGATTTCAAACGCCAATGCCAATACAACTGTTAGCAGGTATCTGTTCAATCAGAGATAAGCTACGAAACTCCTGGGCGCTCTTTGTAAGGGTGACCGATTGGATTAACCAGCAAAAAAGACTGTTCTCTGCTGTAAAATCACTTCCCGGTGGTTCGGAACCCACCTAAAACTGTAGGTCCAACTCATCAATCATTATCATCCAATTCTTTACCCATGCACAGGTCTGAGACCTATGTGGGTTCCAAAAAAGGAATTAGGAGCTGCAAAATTGCGTTGCTTTATTAAATGTGTTGCTTTGGCTTATGATTTGATACGTGTGATTTGAAGCTTTTTTGCATCACAGTGACGTATCATATTATATCAGCTGTTCAATGACCTCCGTGCAACTGAACACATTTTAAAACAGTCTGTAAACTGACATTCACTTATACACACACCACTACACTCTCTCTCTCTGTTAGTTTAAATTATCTCTTTTCGTTTTCACTTTTTCACTATTTCTTTTATTTTTCACTTTTTACTCTTTTTTTGTTCTTTTTTGCTAGTAGCATTTCCATACTTTTGATTATTATTAATAATAATTTGTTATATTTGTAGTTTTTATTTTGATTCTTACTCCTATATTTTCTTATGCTCTCTCTATCAAGTTTCAATAGTTTTTTCCCTTATATATTTTTTTGTTAGATTGCTTTTTCAATTTAAATTGAATGTTTTACTTTTTTCTCTTTTCTTAATGATTTTCAAATTTGTAGTTAGCAAGTTAGTATTGTTTTGGAGGGTTAAGTGAGAGAGAGAGAGAGAGCCGGCTGCGCCCTAACTTCGCCCTCCTAGTAAAAAAAAAAAGGCAGCCATTCTATTCACTCTCTCTTATTATATGGATACAACTTACCAGTTGTAGCAGAGGAGCTCCGATCAGAGAAAGCATTAGAATTGTGACAATTATTCCAAAACGAAATTCCACTTGTTTTTCTGACTCAAATTGGGCGTAACTAATCAAAATGGCGGTCAGAGCTGTTCCTTTGGCTAATTTTGCATGTAGGGAGTCCTAAAACAAGAACAAAATAAATTAAAGTCATCTTAATAATTTAATAAGATTAACCCGGTTGCACAAACATCCTATCATTATAGTTCATCATTCGTAACACTTTTATATCAAGCTACTATTTGAAAGCATTATGATTACACCTATATACATGTAGCCCAGTCAACGAAAAGGTATAGAGGGAAATTCTTGGAACTTATTAACTCTTTTTTTTTGAACTTATTAAATCAATTTTTGACTTCGTAACTTTGTTTGGACTAGTTAGGAGGTGAACATATCGAAAGTCCCCGCCCGTAACCCTTAAGCCGTGGGGAGGGTTACCTTCTTCTTCTTTTCCATTTTCCTTCAAATGTTAAAGCAGTTTCAGTGTTGAGCGTGAAATATGAAGCTTTGTGACAACTGTTGACTAATGAATCAATCAAATATTTAGTTGATAAAGCTTTTTATAGTGTACAAGAGTTCCTTTCACATCAAAATTAAGCCTCACCTCAACTAATTGATATAGTAATTATGGTAACAAGTGAGAAGAGTATAATTGTTGATCTGACTTGTCTTATACTCCTTAACTGGAGTCTCCAAGACGTAATCTACAAAAAAGCAATTTATCACCATTCCCAGTCAACGTTTTGGCCGAAATAAGCACCATTATGTACACATATTCAGTACTGGACGTCTAAATAGCATATATACCAATTTTAGAATATATACTTGTAGGCCTGCTGACCAGGTTCCTCACAGCCAATTAAAGACTGCATTTCTCTTCTAAAGAGAAGCTTCATCAGTCTCTCTTTCATCAGCCTTCTCTTTAGAAGTGAAATGCATCCCTCCAGTATCTCCAGTATAAGTGAGCGAAAATCATGTATTAAATAGGAATACAGTGTCAGTTTTGATATTAGATTGTTCATAAAGTATTTCATCATGTAAAACATCACAGGTAATATTATAGCTTACCTTGTCATCTGAATACAAATAGAATATAATAAAGTAAATCAAATTTAGTGTGAATCCGCTAACATTCACTGGTATCATGGCCGGATCGTTTAATATCATCCCGTGCTGGAGCATCAACAAAGACCTGTAACAAAAAAAATAAATTAAAAAAAAAATAAAATAATATAACAATTTTATTTGGAATGGATCCAAATAGCCAGACACTGAGCATTTTCAATAAAATAAAAAGTAGAAAATCCAAATTCGATTTGTTACAGAGTTTAAAAAAGATATGCAAAAGTTGTATATAACAATAACAGAATAATTACTAAATAGAGTAGAGCGAAACACAAACTAAAGAATTATTTTTTTTATACGTCTGAGAGACTCCAGTTACGGAGTTTAAGACAAGTCTGATCAACAATTTTACACACTAGCTACCAAATAAAATTTTATTGCATACCATAAAAATACCACAATGTAAATAATAATAATAATAATCATAATCACTAGCACTTCAACAATAAATAAAAACTTAATATAATATTTTAAAGATTAACATATTGTGTAAGTACAGTGAAATAAATGTATAATAGATAAAACAATATTTATTTATAATAATATTTGGGTGTGCGACTAGCGTAAGTTGTACTTGTGTGCTAGCTGCGAGCTCTCAGTACTGTTTATATACAGTAATTACTATGTCAATTAGTTGAGGTGAGGCTTCATTTTGATGTGAAACGAACTCTTGTACACTATAAAAAGCTTTATCAAATAGATATTTTTCTAGTTGTTTTTTAAATATTTCTATATATTGAAGACTCTTTAAAAACTGCGGTAGCTTGTTGCAGATTCTCCTACCAATATAACTAAGTTTTTGTTTGAATAAGCTACCTACAGTTACCCAACAAAGTGGCTATTTATGCACTCATTATAGTATACGCAAAACAGCTGATTCCTGCACTGCACTATTTTACTTTGTCGCACTACAGGTGTGCCAACTGTAGGAACACTATAGGCGTGCCAACTGTAGGAACACTACAGGTGTGCCAAATGTAGGAACACTACTGGTGTGACAACTGTAGGAACACTACAGGTGTGCCAAATGTAGGAACACTACAAGCGTGCCAACTATAGGAACACTATAGGTGTGCCAACTGTAAGAAAAATTTAATGTGAAACTCGTGCTGAAAGTACCTTTGCTGCACTCAAGAAACTATTTCACACTCGCCTTCAGCTCGTGCGTAATGCATTTCTCTCGTGCAGCAAAGAGCTACTTTACGCACTAGATACACAAATAACTGTTTCCCAGATGAACAAAAAATTGAAACTTGGAATGAAGAAAGACATATAAATTGGAGGAGAAAAAAAGGAGACCAACATGACTTGAATGATTTATGAGTACGGTCCTTAGTAGACAAAAGAAAAAATATAACTACGAATTAATAAAAGAAATCTATATTTTGAAATGATAGACAATATTATAGATTGAAAAGAAATTAACATAAACTGTCTAATAAATGTTACAACAGTAGTAGTTAAAACGTGTATTGTGAGTCGCCTGGCGATACTCTTAACAACATAGTAAAACGGCCGTCACGCCATGTGAGTCACAATTTCCACTTTTACTTTTTACTAAAGTTTTTATTATAGTAGTATAAAACTTTATATTTTGCAGTAATAAACAATGATAGACTATTATGAAATTAACATGGATTGTACAAGTTACAAGAGGGGCATAAAAATTCAAAACTATTGAAATAAAAATAAATTTGTAATAGATTGTACTAAATTTAAATCGTTCTAAATCATATAATAAATCAATAATTTAGTGATAATGACGAAGTCCATGTATTTTTTGTGAATATTGATGACTAATTAATTATTCTATTCTATATTGTATTAAATACGGGACCTTATTGCTTTGTGAAGAAGATACAAATCAACAATTTAAAAACTGAATAGAACAATTATTTTTTTATTGTAAATAAATTAGGATTAAGATAAATATTTAAAAAATCTAATACTTACATCACCATCCCACCAATAAATGGCATAGGATCTACATCTTTGGTATTGCCTTTCTGTATAATTTCTTTGCAAATGAACCTAAAAAAAATTGTAAAATTAATCATTTATAAAATAATAATATAAAAGTATATAATAATGAAATAATGATAAAATCAATAATAGAAGAATCAAAAATGAATAATAAGACATGAGGTTGTCACAACCACAGTTATTGAAAATAGTGAGATACTAGTTTCGGTTGTTACACCATTATCAATCTCAAACAAACTAAAACTAAAGAACAAATTAGCTTAATATATACTAAACACGGAATGATATTATTGGCTAAGGGATAGGCTAAACTTCATTGACGGTCTGCGATTGTCTGAAGGCCATAACAAGTCACGCCCTCTGATGGGAGGATCAACAAGCAAACATAAGTGTCGAAATCAAGAACCAAAACCCGTGAACACTTAGAAAGCAACAAAGAAGAACAATACATAAGTAGGCTAGAATAAAATAAATTAAAAAATTGAATCTCACTGAAATGCATGCAGTCAATGTCACCGAGAAAAACACGATAATACCGTTATGAAAATGTAGGCCAGAGTTATGATGAAACCAAGTTAGTTATATTGAATTGATTAGAATAAATTTGATCATTTAACTAATATTGCAATCATTTTTTACTAACCTACTGTAGTTACTAACCTTCTACCGGGATTGAAGTTTCAAACGCAGAATAAATGAACATATTAGGGATTGTTAAACCCAAAAAGGAGACTCAAATTTCATTACTAATGGACACAAGTTCAAGGCTGAAGGAAATGTTGAATTTCTGCAATTGATTGAACATTTTAGAAGCTTTGGAGATAACTAGGTTGGTAAAAAAACGATTCCAGTACTAGTTTAAATGATCATATTTATTTGAACCAATTCAATACAACTAACTTGGTTTCATCATAATTCTGGCCTACATTTTAATAACGGTACTTTTGTGTTTTTCTCGGTTGATCTTGACTGCATTTCAGAGAGCTTCAATTTGTTAATTTTAATTTATTTTATTTTAGCCTACATGTGTATTGTTCTTGTTTGTTGCTTCGTCATCATCATCATCATCATATTATTATCATTATTCTCTTCCTCCTCTTTTTCTTCTTCCTCTCTCCTCCTCCTACAATCCCGTACTCTCCATCGTAACAGTTTCGTCGACAGATGATAGCATCAAGACGTTTATTTATATAATAGACACGATGACCTAGTTACTGAGTCCTAAAATGGTAAACAATATTTTCGTAACAGCAATCATTCAAGTACCATATCAATTTATGCTTAAACGACACAAAGGACATTAATTTATGACGTTCGTATGACATAAAGCACACAAAATTTACGACTTTGCTGACTTCGTTGGTGCTTAGTTTATTGTCCAGAGCAAGGACTTCGCAAGTCTATGCACCAACTTTTAAGCTTTCATCTCATTTGAATGCATTTAAATCTGTTCAACAAGTGAGTAACTTATATATATATGTGCACAGCTCACAAATTAAGTTACACCCAATATTGTACTAGAACTGTCATTATTCTATAACTCTTACTCTCTCTCTCTCTCTCTGAATCATTCCCCCTCTATATCGCTTTCTCTCTCTCTCTCTCTCTCTCTCTCTCTGAATTACTCCCCCTCTCACACCCTCTCTCTTTCAAAAACATTTTACGTCACTATTAAATCCAAGTAAAATACTGAATGCAATTAAGATTGTGCGCAGGGTTTTTGGTCATAATTTTTTTCCGAAGTTTCTTGTATTGAATATTATTAGGGCTTTGAAATTTTATCTATTGCTGTGAGGAAACATTTTTTTCTTCAATTATTTTGTAAAATATGGGAGTTCAAAGTTGAAATTTTTCGGTTTTTGAGGGCAATTGATCTCATCTGAGTGATTTCAAACTTTTGTTACATTTTCTGCAACTAAAAAACACCTCGAGGAAAAAATAACATATTTTTCACTACCATC
Organism: Conomelus anceps; assembly: GCA_948455865.1. Taxonomy (NCBI): domain Eukaryota; kingdom Metazoa; phylum Arthropoda; class Insecta; order Hemiptera; family Delphacidae; genus Conomelus; species Conomelus anceps. The sequence goes on along the minus strand of OX418222.1, from coordinate 5,069,076 downwards.
AAACAATTAGTTTTTCAAAATACCTTTCTAAAAGTATGTAAAACACTTATTTAAAAAAAAAACTATAATTAGATTGAAATAAAAAAATGTCATTTTATTCCTTTTTAAAATCTGAAACAATTTTTCAAAAACTATCATTTTTTAGATTGAAATAAAAAATATGTCATTTTATTCCTCAAGGTGTCTTTTAGTAATGGAATATTTATGAAAAATTAAAAATCACTCGTAGGTAAGATCGATTGCCCACAAAAACCGACCGAAAAATTTCAACTTTGAACCTCCATATTTCACAAAATAATTGATTAAAAAATATTTTTCCTCACAACAATAGATAACATTTCAAAGCCTTAATAATATTCAATACAAGAAACTTCGAAAAAAAAAAATTATTAGCAAAATAGCAACCCTGTGCACAGCCTTTATCTTTATAATACTGTAAAATTCTTGTAGATTGTAAATTCGCGCAAATAGTCATCTGTATAGCTCTTTCTCACTCACTCTCTTTCCCTTCCACATTCTCCCTCTTTCTCTTTCACTTTTTCTCTCACTCTCATTCTCTCTCTCTCTAACAAGTAGGCCAATCTCAATATAGGCTAGAGCAGTAGTTTGCTATTTTATTTCAAGGTCTTTCTGCTGTACAGTATGATAGTTGGTTTTACTGTATTATTATTGTTATTTCTAACCACGGTATTACATTTTAATCATCGTGTTTTTCTTTTACCATCTTCTTCTTCTTCTTCTCAATTTCCTTTCCTTTTTCATTCTCGCCTCCTTTTTCTTGTTCATATTGTTCTTCTGTCTTCTTCTCCTTCTTGTTCTTCTCCTCGTGTCATCG